>JAQFYC010002269.1:0-26949 GCA_034694165.1 Tomocerus mixtus
ACTCCTTCTAATTTGACTTACATACGTGATGTTTATGTAAAGCAATGCCAGCTCAGCTACGATGGTGATGGTCAGTCGTTCCTTTAGAAGGACATCTTCGCTGAAGTCTGGGGAGGATCCAAGTCATAGCAGAATATAACATAGGTAATCCATGAGAATGATAGACCGTACCGATCTGCATATTAGCAACAGGCTCCAATTCTAATTACAGCAAGACCATGAGCAGGCGATTTCCAATATTCTGTTTCGGTGTGGTGGCACTGAAAAACTGACGATTTTCTGCCAAACGGCACACTTTCGACGCACAGGGATTGTCCAGTACTCTCCGTCACGTCACAGCAATTACCTCACTACAAAAAATATGTCTGTAGTCAGACTTTTAACTGGGGAAAAAATTAAAAATGTGTCTGAGTATGTTGGGACTAAAACAAAAACACGTCATACTCCGACTGAGTCTCTCAGCAATAGCAATCTCTCTATAATAATATATATTAAACACACTGACATGTAATTTAACTATGTAATAATATTGGTATAAATAATATTCCACACAAGAAGACTTATGAAAACTGTCACTGTATTGGTACATGTATTGGGATTTTAGAAGCGCAGAGTTAAATAGTAAAGTAACTGCAATTTAAATGAGAATATTTTAAGTACCTAATATTAAATACGACTATTTTACTTCGTATTCAACAATCGTTTTGAAAGAATATGAAGGTTTAGGTTTGCACTGTGTTAGTGAAATATATTGAAACCTGTCTGAATACTTGTATTATATTTATTAACTATAAATTATAAGAAAGCATTCCGGAGATTTTGTTAATATGCACTATTTACTTAACTGTACATTAGCATTACTTCGCTCATTTCAGCTCTCTCTACATAAGTTTGCAGAACATGTGTCTTAAATAAATTAGTATTTATTTCCTGGCAGTGTCTTAAATAAATTAGTATTTATTTCCTGGCAGTGTCTTAAATAAATTAGTATTTATTTCCTGGCAGTGTCTTAAATAAATTAGTATTTATTTCCTTCTCATGAGAAATACGAATAAAATTTAGAACCTTCCATGAAGGATGAGTACACTATAATCACATTTACTCATTATGGTGCTAAGTATATGGAAGTTTAATAATCGATATTGGGGAATCGGTACTATAAAACGAATTTAAAGAATATAAAAACTCTCATACATGAAGGAAGAAGGACGTAAGATGCATACGGCTATATTTTTAAAATGGCGTTTCTTGATAAAATACGAATGTTTAAAATTTCTGTTACTTCGGCAGTTTACTTTTTGACAAAATTGAAAAGACACGTAAATATCTTTAGAGGCAAAATCGCCGAGTGTTTACAAATAAATGGGGAAAATCATTTTTCTTGGATAGGGTACTACATAAACATTGGTCACCAGACCGGATTGCTTCCCTTATCTTGGGACAATTCCACAAGTACATTTTCAGCGTCCAGGTCTAGCAAAACGATTAAATATCTAATACCAGTATACTTTCTACTTTTGTTGTACGAAGTGTTCCAATTGCATAGAGAAATTGCAAATAGTAATCAAATCGGTACAGGAACCGTCTTCATTTTCTTATGGATCTTAACCTGTATTTCAGGTATCACTTCCCTAATGAGTGTTCAACTGAAAATGGACGATCTAAGCACAATGTTGAATTGTTTACGATCAAACATTATAATTGTCAAAGGTAATTGTCAAATCCGTTCTTTGTTCGTTTTGTATGTGGATTTTGTTTGTTGTAGTCAATAAAAAGAGATTCTTTTAGCCGAAAATTGTGCATAACAAGGTTATTAACAATTTTCTTAACTTAAGGCACTGTTGAAAGCCAAAAATGGAGCAAATTGGAAACACTGATATCAATATTCCTCGTTCCTGCTATGAGTGCCAGCTATTTTGTCATCATAACAATAATGAGTGTAACTGAAGGTAGACATCAATTGTCTTTTCTGTTGTCTGCATATTATGGCAATGGATTGATAAAATACATTCTAATGCTTATTCAAATTGGAACGATGTGTGTATTATTATACGTTTGGATAAATCAATATACTTGGATATTAGTCTACATTCTCCGGAATTACAATCTTCTACACTACATCAGGTATAGGTTCAATTAATAATTAAATCAAACATTGCAGGATAATCAAAAGTACGTTATAGTCATAGTTTAGCGAATATCTATTTATGGGTTCTTCGGATCTGAGCATGAACTATTTATTCACGTTTACCTAAGCGGCAGATCTTATGTTCCCTTTAAAATTATTTTTCAACTTTTAACGCTTTCAAAATATTGTGATTTACAATCATTTTAATGATAATTATGCAGATCCAAAGAAAGGAACCTAAAAAATCAAATTCTGGCCTACAAAAAACTGTGGACGATGAACAAAATCTTCAATGACAGCTTTATTCCACCATACCTACCAATCTTGATCATCCTGACGTCTTTAGGATTGCTAATATGTAGTTTCTGCTCCATTCGGTTATACAAAATTGTCTCTGTGGATATTGTTTTCATGTTTATAGCCATAACTATGGAATTAATACTTATTTTAACCCTAATGTTAATCGGATTTGCTACTCCATGGCAATTTTCAAACGATTTACTGATTAACATGACATCAAAACTATTAGGAAGCAACCAATTAACTCGCAAGCAATTGAAGGCTCTCAAAGGGTATGGAATTAAAGTGGGACCAATAAGGGCTGTAAAATATGACAGAATATTCGATTTCTACGACAGACTTCTCAATACATTGGTAACTCTTCTCATACTGACAAAATAATGCAATTCAAAAACAAACCATTGTAAAGGGGGTGTAACAAAGTTGTGAAACAGTAATATGTTGGGGTACGTGTACGTAGGTATTGCAACTTGAAAAGTTAATGGTATTCAAAAACCTGAGCAGCTAAAAAGTATTATTTTAGCGTTTCTATTTGATGTATGCGAAATAATATCCTTAGTTTCTAAGTATGCCACCATTATCTATATATATAATATGCACAAACTAAACACACTGAGATGTAGTTCACCATTTACTATAATATTGTATAATATTGGTATAAATAATATTCCACACAGAAGACTTATGAAAATTGTCACTGTATTATTGGTACATGTATTGGGATTTTAGAAGGCCCAGAGTTAAATAGTTGTTTTTGAACCCAATCGGTCCACGTGTCAATGAACTTCCCTACTGGGTCAACGTGCATGGCTTAATCTTTGAGACAAGCATTAGAGTTTCACATACGTCTTCTGGCGGTACATGACATAGGCACACCCGATTGGTTCGGTTTACTATGTCTCCTTGGAATGCAGCTCATTAAAGCATAATAAATAATTGAAAACATTCGCTACTATTACCTGGTCATACTCATACTTGTTGCATTGAATTTCATAATCAATCCCAAATGTAGTTTCTTTTATAAATTATCGTGGTATTTATATTTCCTTAAGAAAGTTATTTTGAAAAAAGTAATATTTACAAAGCATTTTGGCAATTTATGTTTCTCACGTCGTGCAGTTGTTGAGGATTACGAAAATTCTAATTGAGGCACTTAACATATCTATTTAGAATATTATTATACATATTTAATATTAATAATATTCGGCACGAGTGTTCTCGTCATTCTTATCATCAATCCAGAGATGTATAGTTAATCTAACAATTGTAAAAGTTAGATTTAAAAACTGATATACCTATAAATAAATAAATGTTGGTGTTAGTGTCTTAGTTTCATAAATAATATATACATACCTCGTGGAATTGTTGCATTGGGCCTAAAAAGAAGACGGCCAATTGTTCAAATGTTGGACGTTGCTCAGGATCCTTGTACCAGCACTTGGACATTTGTGTGTAGCTGTGACAGAAAAGAGTAAATAAATTATTTTTAATTGTTCACTAATCAATCTGATTATATCAAATTACATTTCAGGTGTCGCATCATGTGGTTTTTGGAGTCTTAGTCCATTGTTTAATTTCTCTACGAATTGAAGCTCCCATCCCATTCCTGGATAAGGTACATCACCGAGAGAAAATATTTCCCACACCGTCACCCCGAAGGACCAAACATCCGATTGTGTCGAAAATGAGAGTTGCTTAAGAGATTCAAGTGCCATCCATCTCCAGGGAAGTGGCTCCGTCTTCTTTTTGACTTAATTTGTATAAGCATACAATTTTCGGGAAAGCCCAAAGTCAGTTATTTTTGCTACTCCAGTTTCAGTTAGTAAAACGTTCCTGGTAGCCAAATCTGCATGAATTACCTGCAGAAAAGACAAGTGACATAGAGCTGTTATAATTCCTTATTGCCTATTTTGACTTTTCAAATATTTTAACGAACTATTATTTTATTGTCACTTTGATTTGATTAGTTTCCTTACTTATCCGTCTGTAGCGGCTATAAACACTTAATGCATCATTTTCAAAACATTAAGGTTTAAAAGAATATTTTAATTTTGTTCTTAATTAAGAATATTTTATTTTATAAGTATAACAAAGTTTTAATTGGTAATAATGGAGAAGAGCAAAATAAAAAATTAGCAAAAAACCTTGCTACACGTTTCCTAATCAAATAGTATTGGAAAATAATTAAGTTTGTTAATTTTTTAGTTAAACGACACCAATATCAATGCATGATTCTTACATTCTTTGATCCTAAATAGTCCATTCCATTTGCAATGTGATATGACCAAATGACAAAGTTCTTCAAGGATAAGGTTACATCATGATCTTTTCCCTTTCCTTCAGTTTTAACTACAATCCTGAGATAAAAATATTATGATAACGTAAAACATTTACTGAGAAATTAGTATTGAGAAAATGAAAAAATACCCACAAAAATAAATGACTAAATATTAGTTCGCGTGGAATTTGTAGTGCTTTTATAACGCACATTACTTCTGCGTTAAGACAATTGACACTTTTGAGGGCCTACTGACTTTTGCGTGGGGATACCTTTGCATAATACTAACTTTTGCGTGAAATTAAACTTGATCAATTTACTTATGCGTGGACGAATGGGAGAACTTCAGCTTTTTAGTAAAAAGATACGGGTACTTTATTTAGGATAATGGCTAGACATAGATTATTAAATAGTGACTATACAGATAGACTCGTGAATTGTGTTACACCGCGGACACCCCCATTTGGAGGATAACCCTTTTTTGAAAAGCAAACAGTGAGATTAGACTGCTTTAATTAGGTTAGGTTAGTTGAATACGCAAAACGACAACGACAATTCCCTGAAAATACCATATTCTTTCATACATAAGTAAGTCAATCTAGTTTTATGCCACGCAAAAGTCAATATTGAGCAAAAGCAAAGGTGTCCCCACGCAAAAGTAGGCGTAGGCCCTCAAAATTGGCCGGAAGTAGAAGTAATGCTCCCTTTGAAAAAATGTGTCACACGCAAACTAATTCCCAGCCAAAATACATTACCTCGGGTTATTAACATATCTGTCGTCTTCATTATTTGTAAATTCAGCACTGTCATTACTAATTACTAGTTTGACATTGACATATTATTTACTGTGTGCATTTCTTAAGAAGCTTTCCAAAGATCCCAAGGCACAGAATTCTGAGGCAATGAACACTTCTCCTGATAAATGAAGATAATTTGGTTGAAGTAAACATTGTAACTATAGGTATTCATTTAGTAATTTAATTTAATTACGTGTACACGGAAATTCAAAACGTCGGTGAAAATATTCTTATTTCCCTATAATGATTTATACGACTTATTATTATTTGGCGGCGAAATTTGCTAAAAGTGGCGAGGAAAATAAATTAGCAGATTTACTGACTTTAGCGTTGGACTTACTGAATCAGCGGAGGCAATACAATTTCCCATATGTAAATAATGATGTGTAGATCTATCAATATTATGTAAATATCGTAAACGATATATGCTAAGGAAAACTTTGTGAGTTACCCTTTGAACCTGAAATAGCGTGTTACCTATAACATTACGATCTACATACAACACAGCGATGCTAATGTGATGTGTAGATATTTATCAGTATGTATTATATCCCCTACTCTTTATTTGTCGTTTTTCCATTTCTGGCATTTTAAATTCTAACTCCCGCATACAACCAAATATTATTTATTTATACTACACTGTGGAACTGGAAAATTGTATTGCCTCCGCTGATTCAGTAAAAGTCCAACGCTATAGTCAGTAAATCTGCTAATTTATTTTCCTCGCCACTTTTAGCAAATTTCGCCGCCAAATAATTACAAGCCGATTTATACATCACCGCACTAAATTCATTAAAACGAATTCTTCATAAATATTATGTACGTGACCTAAAAGTGTGTAAATTCACCCTCTCTCAGCTGTCCTGTGTATGCAGCAACCAGTCCAACGATATTTTCATGTTTCCCAATGTAAATCATCAGTTTAATTTCTGACAATAAACATTTGAGATTATCAACAGGGCATCGCGGTTTCGTTGTTTTGAAAGCAACATAATCATCATTTCCGTCTATTTTCCCTTTGTACACGATACCAAAAGCTCCACTGCCAAGCACAGCATTTTTGTCTGTTAAAAGTGCAAAAAAGATAAAGTGTATTCTGTCATCAACAAAATATTAGTATGCATAAATTAATCAATAAACCTATTATCATGGATAAGTACATAGGAACTGTAAATCGACAAATAATTAAGTAATATGTTACGTAATATATATTCCTCTTACTTCCAGGTTAGATAAAAGGTTAGAAATTATCTAGCACAATTGTCTATATATCAATTTCAAATGCTTATTCATTTTGTAATATTATCAAACGTGAGAGAAGTAACGCAAATAAATACAAATAATACAGCAAATGTCCGAGCTATTTGTTGTTTCCTCCTCTTTTGATAAAACGAGTTACGTTATAGTATATAAGAATACCAATAATTCAGTACGCGAGTACCCATAATAATAATGTTATGTTGTATAATAATAATAGTAATAAATAAATATGTACCTATACACAATTATCTTAATTTAATCACGTAATGACCATTTATTTTCTTTAACATATGATTATACCCTATAAAAATAAAGTAATAAAATATGTATGAACTTACCAATGTGAAATTTGTCTTTCTCAAGCTCAAATTTTCTTTCGTACGGAAGGCGAAGTGCTACCTCAAAATTTTGAGCTTCTTCATCAGTTAATTCAACACCTATCTCAAACTCAGCAATGTCTTCCTCCGTCAACTTTTCAGCCAATGACAGTGTATTATAAAATAAAGGGAATTAAAAATTATGTATGGATTTTTTCAATATGCTTTACATGCAAAATGGTTTACAATAATTTTTGTGTTGCATAGGTAATTAATTATATTGCTAGCTATAGGCACGGTACATGTTATGTAAAACGTAAGAATTCATTTACATTCTGCTGTTCAAAACCGTAATTGCAAGATATTAAAACTACCATACCACTAGCTGTTCATTAGTAAACTTTGAGCTCACCTTTGATTTTCGTAATTTGATGTATAGTAATAATACTGCAGCCAACGCACCCATGAACAGCACAACCCCAACAACACTTCCGATCAGTACCCCATTTCCGTTCTGTTGAATGATAATGGTTCTGGTGTTATTGGCTTCACAAGCTTGGTTCACAAACTGTGGTTCTAGAAATAAGAAAAAATATTGCTGAAGAAAGTTTACGAAATAATGACTAATATTTACTATTATTAAAATGAAAAGTTACCGTTTATTTTTTCTACGTATGACTTTATCGAAGGATCTTTATTATCCACACGTCGCCACCATCCATAGTGTCCTTCAGCTCCACAGGGCCCATTGTGCTTAGTTTTGTCGTCAGTTAGCTCGCTTTTCCATGGTGCATCGATTGCCTCAAATAAAAATAAGGGGATTTTATTCGTGGAAGCCCAAGGTGAGATTTCATCCCAGAATTCTTTCATCAGTACCATGGACGTTGGTATATTTGTTTCACTTATACCAGCGCTTGGCCATCCGGTTTCCATCATGACTTCAATATTTGGATTATACTCCAAAATTGTCCTCCTAACATCTGTCATGACATATGCCATATTTTTAACTGTGTAGTTAACTCCGTTTCTTGCTGGTTCATTTGGTGGGATCTTGAAACAAATGACGTAATCGACAATTTTTAAAATCTGGACAAAGTAATCCAATTTTTGAGGGTCGATTATCAATTCGTCACAAATACGAACGCGCACTCCAAGTTTGACCGGAATATTCCTCGTGGCTGATACATTTCTTCCAAAAGTAATCATCCCATTAACTTTGTCGGCTGTCTCGAAATTGTTAATATATTCGCTTGTCATTGTTATCCCCCAAACGGTGCAATTGTGAATTCTATTGGCTTCCTCTGTTACATCAAATGCCGTTTTGATTGCGTTGTTGACAAATGATATGGCGTCGTGTTGCCAAATTGCAAGAGCAACAATAAGTTTCGTCTCAGAAAATCTTTGGTTAAGTTTAGCGGCTTCGACACCTGTATAGCCAATTGCGTCTCCACTTTGCCATGTTGAAGTTGCTACATAATATTAATTTAATTTGCCAAATTGCTGGACATTTTCGACATTTTGCAAGAATTAATTGTATAAGTATTAATATAATAAAGATTTCAAAACTCACACGAAGTCGTCCCCATGCCATAAGTAGCTATGCGTTTGAATTTTGTGGATACAAGCTCCAGCATTGTGCCAACTTCCTCACTGCTGTACGAATCCCATGGGGGAAAGCTTGACCCTTCTTTATTTTTGACATTCGGAGAAAAGACCACACCTACGTAATCTCTGTCAACATTAGCATCAGTTCCCGAATAGCTAAGTAATAATATTGTCGCCGCCTGCCAAAATTAAATTATTAGAACTATTCTTTCATGCAAATTTAATGTTGCAAAAATTAATGCATAAAGTATTTAGTGTACACACCAAGACCAGTGAACGTATACAATATTGTAAACATAAATCCATTCTATTTTAAGCCAATAATGGGGAAATCCAAAACATATAAGTTTTAATAGTATTTTAAGAGTAACAGGACACTTGCTTAAACATTTGATTCCACAATCTGAACTGAAGTGAACTTATGAACCCAGTGGCGCCCACAGCCATAGGCCAAGTAGGCTATAGCCTATACCAAATTTTTGAAATCTTAATATTTACATGTAAGTATTTAAATATTTTGGCATATCTAATATCTTAGCCTATATCAAATATTTTCGTGCCTCTGATAGCCTATACCAAATATTGTTCTGCGGGCGCCCCTGTATGAACCGAGTTTTGGTTTAAATTTGTACAGAGTTCATGCAGGATGTAATGCACGTCAATAGAATAGGAGTTGCAAACAAACAACTCACCGCAAACTACTGATTACATCTTCTTACAGTTAAATGTTAACTGCGTACGGGCTATTATCATAATTTTTAGAATAACGGAAGCAATAAAAGGCTAAAGAAAAGTTTATCATAAATGAACCTTCTACTCCTCTAGCTAGACAGACCATAAAGGGATTCAAAGTTACTCAACCGTTTATAATCTAATTGGATCATCATCTCTTTCGATTATAAACCGCAACCAATGCAGAGGCTCCTTTAGGGGGGGGCGAACCCGGCTTTTGCCCGGGGCCTCGAAATTTTCGGTGTACACTAGATATTATGGGCAATAATGACAAAAATGAACAAAAAACGGCTAAAAATTTCGCGCTGCGCGCGATTTTGTTACATGTGTATATCTTAAGTTTATAATTGACATAAAAACAGCAAACATTTAACGCACCTCGCTGTAATTTGGAGGTAAAAGCGCCCTATTGTAAAACTGGGAAAAAATGCCAAGAAATTGCAGCCGATTTGTCATTAGGCTTAATGGTTAGTGAAAACCTATCAAACATTCTGAAGAGAGATTAAACAGAACTATTAATAAAATTGTTTGTAATTGCATGACTGTTGAAAGGGATATTCGAGTGAGACATTTTTACAGAATTTTTAGAAATTAAATTATTCTTGTTTTTTCCTTTTAATAGCGTCTCACTCTTTTCTTACGGTTTTTGCACCGTTTTTTTCATAATATTTATTTTGCTAAAATTTGAGGAATGAAGATTATTCATATTTATGACAAATGCAACGAGCATGTTGTTAAGGAATACATTATAAATTTTAAGATGGATGCGTACATAGCATTTACGGTCATTTACCGATTATGAGTAACTAAATTCGCACAAATTCGCAGAATTATGGTATTTTTTGGTTATTACTTAAGATTATGGAGACATTCAACATCATCCGAGATCCTATATTAATTTTAAGAAGTTGCATTGCACGACAGTGACGATGAAATACATATATGGCAAAAATAAATTGTTAATTATCTAAGAACAAAAAAATTAGAAAGACTGAGTTGAAATTTAAAATTATATAAATTATAAGTTTTTTAATACTGCAAAAAACTCATTAACATACAATATTATAATTTAAATAATCTTAAATATATTTAAGACAGTTTAGTTATGCATACGGCGTGGTTTTCCAAAATTTGATTCTATCTTCATAAGGCTGTCTTATCATGGAAAGTGGAGATGTAATATCCAGTAGGCCCCGTTCCGTTAAATTATACTTTTTCCAAATTCCATTCGAAGTGCCTGTTTGATGGCGAATGGTTGAATCAATTGAAGGAATTCTAATTTAGATGACAAAAGATTACGTTTAATATTTTATGGAGCAAAAAAATTTTTATAGGAAGGATTATTTTCAAAAACCTGTTGGCTGCAAAATTAGTCCATAAAGTTGTAATATAGTCCACAATAGAATAATCCCGTTCATCTGGACTCAATGGGAAATAATATTCGGTGCTGTTGAACAAATATTGTACATCGTCCATGTGCATTACACCTTTAAATGAAAAAAAACATAAAACATACTTTTCCCCCATAAATTCTTTCTATATCACCATACAGTTAATAATATGCAAAACACAATCATTCAACAGAACAATTATACCTATATTAAATTATTAAATGTAAAGCATTAAGTGCTTACCAAATTGCGTGGTTGGAATAAGAAATTTTTCCGAAGTTCCGTGTTGACCGTGATAACTGAAGAAATAGGCGTAGACTGGGGACGTTGTCCAGTTCGTATGGAACTCAGCAGCCTTCTGCATTGGCGTCACGAAATAAAGATCTCCGACCATCTACAATTAAATGCAGTAATTTGTTAACACTTTTTTAGGAACATTGCAAACATCCATGTTTCCGAAATAAAGTTATATCAAGATATTTTGCTAAAATTTATTTTCGCACAAACCTGGCCTAAACTACCCAATGCCTCGAATCCAGAAAGAGTAGGCTCGTTAAATGCACTCAGGTAGAATTCTTCAATCTTACGCGTGGTTTCCAAATCATTTTCGGGGTACAAAAGAATTTTCGGGAGCAACTTGTCCGCGTCTTTCAAGAGAGATCTCGTGGCAAGGGTTGCGTATGTGACTTTATGATCAAAATAAGGGTTCATTAATCATTATAATTATCAACATTATATTACATTCGTCACAACTCGTATTTCCTAAGAAATAGTATTGTCTACGAATGTCTAAAAGCATACATCTTTTTACAAATTAATTATTAAAAGTGTGCTCAGGAAGTTTTCATAAAAAGCACAACTTTAAATTTTTATTTTACTTTAAGAAACCAATGTATTGTATTTCCCAGAAATATTTCTCACTTTTACCTAGAGAAAAAAGGTCTCCTTCATCTTTGGTCACTCCAGTAATGAAGGGGACATTTGCAACTTGGCCTGTTTGGTAAAGACGTTCGGGAGTATCGCAGATAAATGCCGTTTCGTGTTTATGCTCGATAACTGGACCAAATAGGATGGGAGGGTTCTCCATCCATTGCTTAATAGTACAAAATAGCATTGTTTAAATAATTGCCCATTTAAATCAATTAAATAAATAAATAGAGCAAGATTAAAAGTAGTTTGACTTACGAAGAGACTATATTGAGAAGAGGCTAACTGTTTAGCTGGAATTTTTCTAAGACAGTCAGCTAAACTGTGGTCACTTGGAGAACACCCTAAAATACTGGCGAACTGACTTGTAAGGTTGGCCACTTTTGGTGGAAATGTCCATATGCTGAAAGCAGTGCCACTTTGACATATGGCGCTGTAGATTTTATCTGGAAAGTTTGAAAACTAAGTTAGAACTAAAATTAAAAGTGTATTTGTTCCGTACCCACCATAAAATTTTAAAAAATAATTGTTAAACACTTTTTGTTTGAGGCGACATCAAATGTAGATGAGCTGCGGCAGCACCTGCACTTTGTCCGAATAGAGTTATTCTATTTCTGTCACCACCAAAGGCTTCTATATTTTCGTAAATCCAGTCGACAAGTAACGCTTGATCTTTTAATCCAAAATTTCCCACCAGACGATCATCTCCTGTACTGGCGAAACCTTTGCAACCATTGAAAGTTTTCAAGAATTTTCCAGTATTATTTTTAGTTTAATTTTTAATTTAGACTAACCGAAAGGTCCTAGTCGATAATTAAATGTGACCAAGATGACATCTTTGTCTAACAAATATGCTGGTCCATAATAGTTTCCCGATCCATGAAAATAGGAACCCCCGTGGATCCAAATCATCACCGGTAGCGGTAGCTTCTCCTTTATTAATAAATTAGATACTCATTACAAGAATTTTTGCCTTCAAAATTATTTTAAAAAAAGTACTAAATGGTTCTAAATGAAAATGTGGGAAATTTAATGTGTAATTATGTTTTTTACTAACTTCTGTAGAAGCTGGCACATAAACATTGAAGTAGAGACAATCTTCCTGCAAAATAAACAATTGAATTGGAAATGACCACGATATTTTCATATACCACTGTTACTGTTAATTAATGAGAAATGTATTATTTTCACTTTTTGAGAAAACATGTTAAAATAATGAAATAAAACGAACCTGGCCTATAACATTGTAATATTTTGTAGGGTCCATGTGAATACAAACGGCTGGCTTCTTTGTTGCATCGAAACTGCTGCTCCAGTTTATTCTCCCGTCAGGTTCCTGTTTTTGTTTATATATATATTTATATTTGGAATAAATAACTTTTGCAAATCCCTAAAGCATTGATACCAAACTACAACTACAATTACAGAATGCTGAATTTTCAACTGCTTCAACTTACCCTGAATCTAAGATCCCCCACCGGCGGCTTAGCGTATGGAATTCCTTCAAAAGCGGAAATTGTTCTTCCACCGACAGTTTTCGAATAGTAACCTTTTATTTGCACCGTCAAGATTGATTCCGAAGTAAAAATTGAAAACAGTGGGGAAATTGGCACATTAACAATTGGTGATCCTGCATGAAATTCATTGGATATTGGGACTTTCGCTGGAGGAAATACCACATCACAAACAACAAATGTGCAAATAAAGCCTAAAACTCTCGTAAAACTCAGTGCCATGTTTTTCTATTAAAATTAAATTGTGAAACGTGTATATGAATACACATATACAGTATCATAATATTATGTTTCTTCCTTCTTGTGACTGAAGAAATAATGAGTGGACTTTAGGAATTCAATTTACGTTCAAGAATTTTGGTTTCATTGAGTGATTGTGTTCGTTGTGCTTCTCAGGGGATAGAAATATAATAAATAATAAGTAATAATGTAGTAATAAGTCATAGAAGTTCATTCAACAATCTGAAACGTAAACTTTAATCGGTAGTTTCATCTTTGCATTCTTCTTCTCATCCGCATCCTCATCTACACTTCCAACTTGATCAAACTTACATAATACTAATTTATAATAAATTTATAATAAACACTATTTTATATAAATTTATAATTTAACATAATACTAATTACTGATGCATGTGGCTGACATTCAAGTCTTATGCAAGTAATAAACGTTCAGGGCACATACATAGAAGATTCTATGTTCATAGTTCATGCGTTGTTCTTTTGAAACAAATACTGAAGATAATATTGTTACTTTATTTACAATTGGTATACAATTTGCTATACAATGCAATATCCAAGTACATTATCTAAATCCTTTTAATTTTGACAGATGCTAACAGATATATTTAAGAATATAATGCAACAAAGGAATTCTTCTTTAGCAATTAATATTTTATTTAGGCACTATACATGCAAGCGTATTTAAGTAAGGATACTAAGCTAGTATTAGCATTAAGATACATAGTATCTAGCAACGCGACTAGTATAGGCACTTAAAAGTAGAATTTTCACACGAGGAAATCTCAATACAAGAAATGCAATGGAGCGACGTAAATTCAAGGTTAGTCTGTGCATCTAATAAGGCTAAGTACAATTAGTTCTATTTTGTTAATCTTTTTTTGCCTTCATGCCTTTTACAACTACATAATAAGTATTTGCCTACTTGTGGCTACCTACTTATGATATATCAATATAATGTGGCGGTAAGGTATTTGATTCTGTATTCGTAAAACTGTAATATACGATGATGTTCTAAACACTTCCAAAATGTAAAACTTACAATATGTGACGAATTTCTAACTATTTCCAAAAATGTAAAACTATAATATGTGACTATGTTCTAAATACTTTCAAAATTGTAAACTATATTACAATGGTCTCCATGGGCTTGCCCGAAGGGGGACAAATAAATTCATATTCATATTCATATTCATACATTGCTAGTTTTCAAGATTACATATATTACATAATATATCAATAATGATCTAGATTCAAATAGCAGATTATAAATCTTGTTGTAAATGTTAAATTATTGAAATTGCTAAATTAACATTGCTTTATTTAACATCTTGAGATTGAGTGAGAAATATAATAAATTATATTTAATTTAATTTTATGAACTAAACCTGTAGTGAACATTCGGCATGTACCTACTAAAGCAGTAAACAACAAGAAACAGTAATAATAGTAGTACATATAATGCTACCCATCAACTTTATTATTTTAATGATGGGTTGTATATTTAGATACCTACGCTTTTTATATTTATTTGCTGGGATGGATTTGTGGTGCGGCGAATTGTCACCGCGGCGAATTGTCGCGTTACCCGAGTATTTGCTTACAATATATCTAAAGTTATTTTTATTATAACGTCTAAAGTTATAAAATGAAGTTTACAATATATAATCACCCGTTGTCATTTAAGCCAGTACTATCACTATAAGTAAGTTAAATAATTGTAAAATTTTCTGCTATTAATATATACCAAAACAGCTGTCTTTATGGATATGTCGCTCTGTCTGTCCTCACTGTCCCTATCTTTATCTTTACTGTCCCTACATATCTACATATCTTATGGGAAGACTATTTCTGTCTGTCTGTCCCAATCCATCCATCTACATATTTACTCTCCCCTCCTACATCTGTAAATCTTTTTCGAATAAATTCAACCATTGTGGGGATTTAGAACACTGCTTATGATTAATTGAGTTTATATTACTTACTTAGGTTATTTTAAATGTTGCTTTAAATGACATTATATTATAGTTATAATCAATGCATAGTTACATTAATAAGGGCTGTAAAATATGAGCGAATATTCGATTTCTACGACAGACTTGTCACTGCATTGGTAACTCTGCTCATAATGACAAAATAAAATAATTCAAAAATAAACCATTGTAAAGGGGTGTAACTTTTTGAAACAGTAATGATTTTTAATATATTGGGGTACTGTAATAAGCTATGGTGTACCAACTATGTATTAGTAGGTACATGTATGTGGCTGTCAATAAATGTTAATTTTCTTAGAAAAAATTTAAAGGATTATTATGTAAATTAAAACTTTATCGAAAGTGCGTGCTCTGGATTGTTCAACATTTTTTATTGATTACTTTTCCATTAAGGAAGTCAAATTATTGTCGTGATGACAAAGTGACTTAAATAAACCAATGAAAAATATTTCAAGCATTTAATTACATTTAATGCCACCAAATTCCTTAAACAATCATCAATGTCCTCAATATATCTTAATTAAATAAATCAAACTTTAGTTAATTTCACTACAAAAATGACAGATAAATATTTCAGTTTTTATGAACATGTTAAAATATCAAAAGTTGAGCAAGTGCTGTTTGTGCCATCACTTTTCCACATTTGCATTGGCGTTTCACTTACGCCAATATTGAATGGTGCTACATCTTCTCCCCATTGAGGCTCTTCCGCACATCGGGCAATGTAAAACATGTGTACTATATCGTTATTCGCTACCACCCTACCTCCAGGTATTGCATTTGAGGGGATGCCACTTCTCCTGCGAGTCCATTGAATTTCGGTTTGTAGGGGATTCGTTAAAAATTGTACATTTTTAGTCGCCATTAACATTTTCCCTTGAGAGTAATGACACTCCCCCGTCTTGACATTTCCTCTTCCAACTCGAATTCTTCCGTCGGCGTCGTTGCCGTAGACTCGGCAGATGAACTTTCGATTCTCATGTGCATTTTCAAACACAGGAACCAATTCTGTTATATTTACATTCAGTTTGGAATGAAAGCGGAGTGACTGGCACCCTAGGGGACAAAACATAGGTCGTATTGTAGTTGTTTTAGTTAAAAAATTTGGTGGGTGTGGTCATAACTCGGAAATTCAAAAAGATTGAACCGTTCGAATATTACAGTTCTAACAGACATGCAGACGGACAAACATACAGACAGTGAGCTCATTCGCATAAAGTAGTTTCTCAACCAAATACTTAAATAAAGGTTGTGAAAATGTATTCCTATATACCTTACCTTTACAATTGTATACTTCATTTAACTTCTCAAGGATGTAAATTAGATTGCCCGATATAAATGTACACTTATTCATATACTAATTATCGAATTAGGGGATACATGTAAGATAATTTAGTGACTTTATTCGTTAATTACAATCATAATGCAGGAGTACGTCGCATACTTCGATACTTCACTGTATTACTGTTTCTACATTCATTTGGTTGTTCATTTAGAAATAAAAGCAGTTTTGCAGCTTTGCTCTCGTTATAATGAATTCTTAATGTAGTATTTCCTGTGTATATTCTTATGTCGTGCTTATTCACAAACTTATTTAGTATTTACATTACCATTTTATCAGTAGGATTAGTATAATTAATAAAAATTATGTTTTAAAAATCGATGAGAGGTGATTGTGTACTATTACATGAGTTCAAAGATACTTTTAAAATTTTAGATAATTTTTTTGTGCATAGGTAAGAGTTTTGAATTTTCTTGGAGAAGAACTTACCTGATTGAAGAAAGATTTGAAAATGAAGATAGATCTCCTTCTGATCGCCGGTTAGCGTTTGTATAACTTTCAACAGAGTCAACAACCTAGGGATGCAGTAGTTCAGAGGTTGTATATACAATCCAAAACGAGTGCCAAGATGGACGCTGTCGAAAGATATCCCGGGAGTATGAACAAGGGCGATTATCAGTGTAGCTGCATGACGGAGAACTGTAGCAAACCAGATCCAAATAACAGGGAAGGAACAAGCACACCAAATGGAGGAGGCACATCAACCGGAAAAGTGACTAAACCAGGTAGCGGAGGGGCAGTGAAGGCTCTGTCTTCTGTTGCTTTCGTCGCACCCCTTATTCTTTCATCAATCCCTAACCTAATAATACCTTGTCTTTAAAATAAAAATAATTATCGTTTCTTCAAAGACATCATACTAAATTAATATGCTAAATGAACTGTAATGCGGATGTGACATATTATACACCGCGAGACACCGCGGACGCCCCCATTTGGAGTATAGCCTCTTTTTTGAAAAACAAACAATGAGATTTGACTGTTTTTAATTAGGTTAGGTTTTAAAAATTCAAAAAACGACTAATTTCTCAAAAATACATATAATATACGTATAATGTCATATCCCTAACCTAAATTAACATTAATGAACATAATTTCTTTAAATGGGAAATGCGAATGAAAGATGTAACCTTTTATTGAAGCAATATTGTGGCTCAAAATGATCCAATCTAAAGCACGGGTTAACTAGTTTATGCTACATAATGAGTAAAACTATATTATTATTATATATGTAGGTACTCTAGATAATTTAAATTTTGTCTTTTGGTCTTTAATTAATTCATATTATGTAACACTATATTAATAGTTGAATAAGGTTATTACCGACATCTACGTCAGCTATTCCCGCAACAGCAATAGCAGGAAGTTTGCGATTTAAGTGCACCGGTACATATAGTGAGTCACTATATGTAGAAATACGTAATGAGTATCAGACCGCCGGTGCACTTATTGTAAACTTCCTGCTATTGCTGTTGCGGGAATAGCTGACGTAGATGTCGGTAATAACCTATTTCCACTATTGTGGGAGAACAGTGTTTCAGTTTGCACTGAATATATGGACAATACCTATTTAGTAGCGGTGGTTACAAGAATCGTGACCAACATTATTGAAAGCATCCCTTGATAGAAGTCGAATATCCTCGTATATTTCACTGCTCTGATTGGGCCAATGGCTATCCCATACCCCCTGAGGGATTTTAGCCTTTTTTGGTTCAAAAGATTGCTCTCTGAGATCTTTGACTTCATTTTGGAGATGAATTTGTTTGAATTTTTCCAGCAGATGGCAAACCCAATCAGGAACAGGACCAATGCACTAATGGTAGCAGGAAGGATTATTCCGAAAAGAGCGTATGCCCCTATACTGATTTTGTTGCGCAGGTGTATGCAGCCAAAGCTTGAGATGATGCTCGATGATGAGAAGCTACAGATGAATGTTGGCAAACAAAGAGAAGTGATGCTGTTGTTGAAGATAATGTTCAATATCCTCAATCTGGTGTAGGACGCAATTTGTTCCTCCAATTTCCCTCTTTGTAACTCCAACCTACAAAGTCAAATAGAAATAATATACTTAATTGTGTCGATGAAAAACAAATTATTAGTGGGCCTTACTTTTTCTGATGAATCAAATTATGATTCCTAATATTGTAGAGAATAATGTAGACCAGAAAAAATGGCGTTGGAGATGCCAAGATGCAATCGAATCCAGTTCGGGATAAGAATATACATACTCTTCCAGAAAGATTGTCAACTCTCTTCGACTGCAAAAATAAATCCATGAATAGATCCAGATCTCTTTGCACATTCAGCAGCACTACAATGCCAACGGTAGATAAATAATACAGCGGAAAGGAGTATTTTGAAATTAAGACTTCAATCCTCTCTCCAATATTCATCCCTTCTTGGTAAGGTTGAAGAATTCGTCCTTTAAAATAAATATTTATTTACTGCATACTTAAAACATATAGAAATGGTTTTACCATATACAGATACAGTGTTATGCTCCAGAGGGTTGTTTTCTTGCGCCAGTGAGTACCCAAGAGCAACATTCTGGTATATTATACAATTTACCTTTTACTAATAAGAAATGACTTTCGAGAGTTTGAAGAACTTACTGTCAACTGTGTGATTTTTGTAGTTGTAGAGACAGTTCAAAGTGTTCACCATCTCATTTGCCCGAGTTTCGACACTTGCAAGAATAGTTATAAGCACTGTATAGCCGACCATATCAAAGAATTGAATCACTAAGTTCATTCCGATGTTCTCTGATTTAATCTCGCATTTAAATTGAAATATTGCACGAAAAAGGAAGATGCTAGAAATGCAATATAACACTTTTGCTATTTTTATCGGCTTTGAGATACAAAACATCATTTTGTTGTTATTCCATTGAAAGGGCAATAGATTGTAGTAGTGCAGAATGTTAACATAGGTCCCAATCCATTGCACATTATTCTTTTTCAGTTGGGAATTATTTATTGAAGAAATAGCGACATTCTTTAACTTTATTAATTTTGTGGATAAATATGGAAAAAGTTTATTCCACGACATGATTAACATGGAATACTTTGCTGATGCGACTGCCTTTTTCATCTCGCACCGCAATGAACTAACTAAACTCTTTTCAATTAAGTAGGTTGCTTGCTGCACACATTTATATTTTTAATTCTCTTTTCGAATACATTAGAATTGTTATCTATATTTGTACTGACCCCGCAATTAAATTGGTTTTAGAATCATGGCTTGTTTTTTATTTGATTTGAGATATTATCATCAGGTGCAAATGCTATCACCAATAATCACTATTTATGAGGAGACCTATAGATTAAAGAATACCAGAGGTAAGTAAATAACATTAATTTTTATTGTTTTTGATGTTGAGAAATAGTTCATCCGGCTTTGTCCGCTGATCCTGGTGTTGCTTCTCGACGATTCCTCCAGTACGGAAGGAAAAATTATTTTGCTAAAACATTTTACCAGAGAAATTTTTAGCCAGTGAATCCAGTAATTTGTTTGAGCCCAACAACTTCAAAATCCAATGAACCGTTTAGAAATTGATTCAATACACACAACAAATATTATACGTGGGATGTCATATGGCGAAGTTTTATGTCGTATTTCCGTTTTTTTAAGCCTTAAGGCAAATCAATTTTGCTACCGGGTAGATAAATCTATCTTAAATCTTGTTTTCAGGGCTTTCATTGAATACGTAAGTACGATAACTGCAGAATAACCAAGTTTAGGATAATTAACAGACTGAATATGAGAATGGTAAGTATTCTTTAACGTTTTTATTTAATGAGCTTTGCCTCCTTCGTAAATGGTTATTATCGGGGAATTGGATTCCTAAATTTTAGAATTTATCACGATATTTGGATGAAGGTGATTATAAGGTACCCATGTAAAATATTTTTTGTCTGTTTGTAAAATGATTTTGATGGTCCTTGGCTCACAGTGACGTCACTGTGACTCAGTTTTCGTTTGTATTTTTATAGTCAGCTTTGCTTGGTAACCAACATCGAAATTTTGATGGGAAGTGTCCACACGTTAATAATTTATTATAATTAGTATTTGAACTACCAGATGATAATATCTCAACTCAAATATAAAACAAGCCATACTTTACTTACAAATCAATTTAATTGCGGGGCCAGTCACCAGTATATAAATATAGATAAACAATTCCAATGTATCGAGGAAAAAGAGAATTAAAAATATAAATGTGCGCAGCAAGCAACCTACTTAATTGAAAAGAGCTTAGTTAGTTTATTGCGATGCGAATTCAATAGGCAGTCGCAGCAGTAAAATATTCCATTCTAATCATGTCGTGGAATAAGATTCTGCAATATTTATCCACAAAATTAATAAAGTTAAAGAATGTCGTAATTTCTTCAATACATAATTCCGAAGTGAAAAAGAATAATGTGCAATGGGTTGGGACCTATGTCAACCTTCTGCACTACTTCAATCTATTGCCCTTTCGATGGGATAACAACAAAATGATGTTTTGTATCTCAAAACCAATAAAAATAGTAAAAGTGTTATATTTCATCTCTGGCATCATCCTTCTTCGTACAATATTTCAATTTAAATCTGAGATAAATTCAGAAAACTTCGGTTTTGACATAGTGATCACTGCAATTGATATTGCCTTTTATACAGCGGTTATTAATACTCTTTCAAGTGTCGAAACTCGAACAAAGGAAATGGTGACCACATTGAACTGTCTCTACAAATGCAACAATCACACAGTTGACAGTAAGTCCTTCAAATTCTCTAAAGTTCTTTTTTATTAGTGAAAGTGAAGTTATATAATAAGAAAACTGCCTTGGGCGCTCACGGGCGCAAGAACACTCAGTCAGGAGAATAACACCGTATCTGTATACGTAGACCAATTAAACCATTTCTATATTTTTTAAGTATTGTAGCAAATAAATGTACTTGTTTTACAGGACGAATTCTTCAACCTTACCAAGAAAGGAGGAATATTGGAGAAAGGGTTGAATACTTCATTTCAAAATACCTTTTCCCACTGTATTGTGGAGGTTCTGTATGCATCCTAGTGCTACTGAACGTGCAGCGAGATTTGGATCTATTCATAAATTTAATTTTGCAGTCGAAGAGAGTTGACAATTTTGCTGGGAGAGTTTGTCTATTCTTATCCCGAACTGGATTCGATTGCACTATCGTATGTCCAACGCTTTTCTGTCTCGTCTACATTGTACTCTACAATACTCGGAATTATAATTTGATTCATCAGAAAAAGTATGCTCCAAAAATAATTAATGTCTTTCATCCACACGTTTGAGTATATCATTTATATTTGACTTTGTAGGTTGGAGTTACAAGGAGCAAAATTGGAGGAGCAAATTTCATCCTACACCAGATTGAGGATATTGAACATTCTCTTCAACAAAAGCATCACTTCCTTTTGTTTGCCAACATTTACCTGTGACTTGGCATCGGCGGGCATCATCTCATGTTTTGGCTGCATACGCCTGCGCAACAAAATCAGTACAGGGGCATACACACTGTTCGGAATACTACTTCTTGGTTCCTTTGTTTTACTGCCCCTATTCCTGATTGGTTTTGCCATCTGCTGGAAAAATTCAAATGAATTTATTACCAAAATGAAGTCAAAGGTCGCAGAGAGCAATCCTATCAATCGAAGGAGGCTAAAATCCCTCAGGGGATATGGGATAGCCCTTGGCCCAATCAGAGCAGTGAAATACACGAAGATACTCGAATTCTATCAAGGGATGCTCTCATTGTTGGTCACGATACTTGTAACCACCGCTAATAAATAATGTCTATATTTATATATAAATATTGAGAGAACAAAGTTTTTGTATATTCCTATCCTAATACCTACCTATAATAATTCCTATTCTAAAGCCAGTCTATTGACGGGCTTGTCAATAGACTTTAACTTAAAAGATCATAGACACGTAGTGCCCGCATAGCCAAATGACCTATGCGTCGGTAATTTTCATTGTTTTTGATGTTGAGAAATAACTCGTCCGGCTTTGTTCGCTGATCCTGGGGTTGCTTCCCGACGATAGCTCTAGAACGGAAGGAAAAATTATTTTCCTAAAATATAAAATATTCTATTCAGGTTCCTGGGGTTAAGCTGAAAATGGGTGTTCCGGGTAGTAAATCTGAAAGTTTAAAAATTCAGTCAAAAAATAAAATAAAAAGATTAAAAATTCGTTGTGCATTGATTTATTATTGGATAATTTTAGTCTTTGTCGGTGTCACTAATATAAAATAAATATGGTTGCCTGTTGAATAATCCGCCTACAATGGTAATATTCCCAACTTTCCGGGTGGGATGGCTCTGGTTAGTTATAGCGTTCTCAATTCCCATGGGAACTTTTCTATCACGACGGATGTCCAAACTTTTGGGATGGGAAACACTAAAACCAATTATTGTAAGGGTTTTAAGGCGAATAAATGTTGTAATCGGGTAAACAAACCTATCTTTTTTATTGTCAGGGCTTTCATTGGATACGTAAGTATGATAGCTGCAGAATAACCAATTTAGGATAATTAATAAAGACTGAATGTGAGAATGGTAAATATTCTTTAACGTTTTTGTGAGCTTCGCCTGCTTCGTAAATGTTTAGTATCGGGGAACTGGATTCCGCTTGCTAATAATTACATTGTATCTAAAGGCCAATAAAACTGTACAAATGAACCAATTTAGGTAATAGCTTTAGAAATACACAGGTTTAGGTAAATAATTATCCTATAATCTTACTTGATTTTAGAGGAAGCTGGTCTACCAACTAAAAGCATACAACAACCTTAATGTAATATAATAGTCGTCTTTATTCCTTGAAATACGCATTCTAAAGGCAGCTGTGCCACTAACATTGCATTTCCTCCTAATCATGCGAAATTTTTTAAATCAACAATATTTATAAAACTGAAAAAGGCGAACTATCTTCAAAAACTGTTAGAATGGGATTTATTCCTATGTCAAATACGAATTTTTCATAGCAATTGCGTTAAATGATTAACATAAAATTCCTTCTGCTTTGAAACGCAAATAGTAGGACCAATAAAGGCTGTAAAATATGACCGAATATTTGATCTCTACGAAAGACTTGCATTGGAAACTCTCCTCATACATGACAAAATAAAATAATTCAAAAATAAGCCATAGGAAAGGAGTGTGTAACGTACGTGCTGAATTTTGAAAAGACCATCAATTGTCCATGTATGCACGTTTGTGTCCCACAGTGCCCCAACTATTTTGGGGCACTGTGACTGTGACACACATAAATACAGTAGCAATGTAATCTTTTAAAAAAATGGTAACATTTCCAATGCAAAGCGAAATAAATATTTAGTTTCTATGCTATGCAAATAGCATTTTCTGCACTAAAGAAATAGCTAGTATGCACAAACAAAACAATTAAATGTTATTTAACTTTATAAACTATAGAATATATTTAATAACTAGTATTCCCCACAGGGACATATAGAAAATGAAAATTAACACAATATAAGTGCATTGTCGCTCGGAAAATGGCTAAGCCCCCTGAAAACGATAGTGAAAGGGCGGTAGATTATTGTGCTGATTTGCCTTTCTAAACGTTTTTAACACTTAATTGCCCCCAGGTGCATAACCGCTGTGGCTGGCTGGCAATGTCACTGAGTGTTAACTTTCTTATTAATTTAATTCTTATTTAATTTAAAAGATTTAGGTAAATTAAAACATTATCGAAAATGCGTGCTCTGGGGTTATTTAACCTTTTTTATTGATTAATTTTCCAGTACGGAAGCCAATTAATTGTCGTGTTGACAAAGTGACTTAAATAAACGAATGAAAAATATTTCAAGCATTTAATTATATTTAATGCGAAAAACTATTTTTTACTCAGCTTCGCTTGCTTCGTAAATGGTATTATAGGGGAATTTGATTCCGCTCGCTAATGTACATAAATACTTGATCATTTAATCATAATAGATTTAAGAGGAAGCTGGTCTACCAAATAAAAGTATACAGCAACCTATCAACCTTAATGTAATTTAAAATTGAGCTTTGTTCCTTGAAATGTGCATTCTAAAGGCCGCATCACGAACACTGCACTTCCTCCTAATAATGCGATTTTTTTTAAATAAACAATATTTATAAAACTGAAAAAAATAGTCATGTCTTCAAAACTTCGTACAAACCGACTCGGAATCCGTTAAAGACAATTGCCAATTCAAAAATATTTAACTACAGTATAAGCTCTATACTTACGTCGGTTTACGCAAGCCGAATACATCGAAATAATATAATATCTGCTGCCATTTCCTAGCAATTGCGTTAAATAAATTAATATTAAATTCCTTCTAATGGGAAACGCAAATGCATATAAGGTGAAACCTTTTATGAACTGTGTACTACATCTATCTCCATTTCAATATATTACCTCAAACGGTTACAAGAAGGATCAATCGACATCGGGGAATCTACATTGTAAGAATATTTAAAATTTCTTTAAAAAAAATTCAGCTTTAAGTTTTTAGATTTAAGTCTGTGGAATAGTAGAACTAGGTACAACCATAATACCATAAAATGATATTAAATAAGTACAGGCAAACCTGTTTTATTGGACACTCATTAGTAGACATTTTGACTATATCTCCTTGCAATTACGTCCCTGGATTAGTGGAATGCGGTGGACAACGGGCGAAAACGTTGGCATTCGGTATACACTATGGACAGGTTGGACAGGTTTGACGTGTATTTCCTGGCAGTGTCTTAAATAAATTAGTATTTATTTCCTTCTCGTGAGAAATACGAAGAAAAGGTAGAACCTTCCATAAAGGATGTATCATGAGCCCACTATAATCACATTTACTCATTATGTTGCTACATAGAAGTTTATTAATCGATATTGGCAAATTAGTACTGTAAAATGAATTTAAAGCATATAAAAACTCTCATACATGAAGGAGGAACGACGTAAGATACACACGGCTATATTTTTAAAATGGCGTTTCTTGTTAAAATACGAATATTTAAGATTTCTGTTATTTCGGTATTAGTTTACTTGTTGACAAAAATGAAAAGACATGTAAATATCTTTAGAGGCAGAATTTCCGAATGTTTAAATGGGGAAAATAATTTTTCTTGGGTTGGGTACTACATAAACATTGGTCACCGCACCGGATTGCTTCCATTATCTTGGGACGATTCTACATTTTCAACGTCCATTTCTAAGAAAACGAGTAACTCTCTTGTACTAATATACTTTCTACTTTTGTTGTACGAACTATTCCAACTGCATGGAGAAATTGCAAATAGTAATCAAATTGGTAAAGGAACCGTTTTCATTTTCTTATGGATCTTAGTCTGTATTGGAGGTATTATTTCCCTAATGACTGTTCAATTCAAAATGGAAGAACTGAGCAAAATGTTAAACTTTTTGCGATCAAACAATGTAATTGTCAAAGGTAATTGTCAAATGTGTTCTTCACGCATTGTATATCCAGTTTGTATGTTGCATGCAGTAAAAAGAGACTATTTGAGCGGAAAATTATGAATAACAAGGTAAATAATAATTATTTTAAATTCTAGAAAATTGTGAAAACCAAAGGTGGAGCAAATTGGAAACACTGATATCGATATTCCTCATTCCTGTTATAAGTGCAAGCTGTTTCGTCATCATAACAATAATGAGTGTAACTGAAGGGAGACATCAATTGTCATTTCTCTTGTCTGCATATTATGGCAATGGATTGATAAAATACTTTCTAGTGTTGATTCAAATTGGAACGACCTGTTTATTATTGTATGTTTGCATAAATCTATATACTTGGATCTTACTCTACATTCTCAGGAATTACAATTTTCTACTCTACATCAGGTATAATATTATTACCAGCGAAGCTGGATATGCTTTCGTACAGTCAGTCCGTCCGTCCGTCCGTCTGCCCGTCTGTCCGTATACAAAAGCCATACGTCCGAAGTATTGGACGGATTTCAACCAAACTTGGCATAAATGTTCAATGCTATAATAGCTCTCAGGGGATTGCAAATGGTCCAAATCGGATCACCCCAAGGGGTACAGGGGGTACATCTTGCAAGATAAACTACTCTGTAGCTTTTAAACGGTTCAACCTTTTTGAAT
>JAQFYC010002270.1:0-26945 GCA_034694165.1 Tomocerus mixtus
AATGTCGTGGGTTACGCTTGGATTCCTCTGCTCAACAAATTCCGCTTTATTGGCGGTGAACATTTGCTCCCTGTGGCTGCCACCCTGCCGTCGGGCTATCTTCAGATTCAACCACTTGGACTTGGCAAAGGGGTGCGTTCTAATTCTCTTATTTTTTACACAAAACATCTTCATGATTTACAAAGCACTAAATACTTTATTTTAGTGTACCTACAACCTACAATACAATGATTAATGATTATGAAAACTAATACTGTGAGAGAATGCTTCAACCTACTATATAATAAGAGCTCCTAGGATAATGATTATAAATGGATTATGGAATATGTATGGAGGGACAAATATAGTTTTTTACCTTTCAGATTTACGCAAGGTATTATGAAGTGTGAGAAACAAAGACGAAATTAAGTATCTAGGTGTAGAGCGTGGGTGTAAAAAGCGACATAAAATGAACATTAAACCAGTTTAGCTGAATAATTGATTTTATTAATATTTTATTATTAGCTACTTATAATTATAGTGACGAGATAGAAACATCGTATAGACAGGTGTAGAAAACACTCACTTGAGTCACTTACAATTACCATTAGACTTAACGTCAATGGTACAGTGTATAAAGTGTAATATCTGTATAAATACATTAATATTTGCATTTTTAGCCCTAATTGATTTCCGTTGATAATTTGGTGCTCTATTGCCTCAGTGCGAATACGAGAATCGTTTGTATTCGTAATTAATTACTCGTGCGATGCACAAAGTTGCACATTTAGATCCTTACCTATGTTCGATGTTTATGTGCTGATGGCATGTTAACATAATTGTTTTGTTATTTCTCATTTGATTTCACTTGGAGATAAAGTGGCCGATTGTATATAATTATTTGGTGTCTATTCTATCTCTCTATTGTCTTGTCTTTCTTATTATTTATTAGTCTTCAAGTATTTGCATTTTACATACCTATATAGTATTTATATTGGCATGAATGAAAAAACTATTAAGAGACGATACTTTAGAATTATTAGAATTGTTATTTTATTGCTATTGCAAGTTTTGCAAGCCAAGTCAAGCCTGGGCATTTCTGTAATTATTACATTTACCTTTCGTATGACTTTTATTTTTCCTTTCGTATGTGGCAACAGCAAATACTTACTTATAACTTTCTCTTCTTGTAATGCCATTCCATTTCATTTGACTTTGGGTAGATTTACTATGTTGCATGCTGAAAGCATTTGTTTACTGTTGTATATTTTGTATTTTGCGAAGCATGCGACGGGATTGTATAGTAGTACTGTTTAGCGTAACAGTAGTTTATTTAAATGTTTATGGTGTAATTTGTATAGATTTTTATTGATCGATAAACTGATATATGTCTCATTGGTGTTACGTATGTTAGGGTTACACACACCAGGTAAAAGGGCATGGAAATGAATGTAGATATTGCAAAATTCTTTACTATTTGTTGCAATATACTGTGAGACAGATATGATATGATACTATACTATGGGAAAATGATTTTCAGATAAGATTTGTAATTGTATCAACGATCATGAAGAGTAGTCTCATTAATAGTCGATCATTGCACTATTAATTACTAAACTACATAGTTGAAGCTAACCCAAACCAGACCAGAAGACCAGTTTTCTTTTTTTCGTCGAAAATTAACTGTAATTATTTTCTTTTTTGCTTTCTTTAATCATAGCAGTCCAATTGAAAGTTGTGGCGCCATAATTTCCATGTAATTTTTGAGAAATAGAATGAGAATATAACACAATGTGATACAATTTACTACCATTAACCATTTACTCTCTTAAAAATTTATGTTTGCAAAATCTAATTTTTTAACATCTAAATAACAAATTGTGACAATAAGTAGTAACATAATTGCATATAGGAAGGTATGAAGAATGAGCATGAGATTTTGATTTTGAGATTGCGATAATAATGATGTGAATACTTAACTGAAGTTATTTAATAATTTGTCTTGTTTGTGTTCGAAAGAGTGAAACTAATTTTTAATAAATGTAGAGTCAGATTGAGGATGAAGTGGCTGCGGATAGGTCAGTAGTTGGAGGATCCGCTCCTCAGTTGCTACAAATTATTCGTAATCGTAAACGCCATGTTATGCAGCAGGCAAGTGGGGATATTTTTTTCTTAAAAATCTTCTGTAAAGCTGCTCTCCTGCTGCCTAGCCTACTCTGTACAAATCTACTCTAACTGATCTTCTTAATTAACTTACTATCAACTATCAGCTACCATTTATTAACTTTTCTTATCTTCGTGTCCCTATTATTAGTAAGCTAATTCCTAATTCTCTTAACTGTATGTATGTACATATCTGTACTTTTTGTGCCTTTTTGTGAATGCAAGGAATCATGGAAATTATGTATGTATAAGTATATATATACTGTATAAGTGTAAGAAAGCTGTGCTACACTAATAATTGTAATTATTTAGCTTTGGTAATCAAACTAAACAAATGGGTTTGTGTTATGTACAAGGTTCCCTAATGCTTAACAAAACAACAGGCTAAAACTAAAACTGTATTTTGAGTTATTGCCCGTACACTTGTATAAGTCTACACTCTACACTATCCAATTTTGCGAAACTTGTGTGTAAGTAAAGTGTAATTATTCTGTCGATTTGTTTTGTTAGAGTTTTCTGCGTTTTCTGTATAAAATAACCTAGAAAATCTTGAGCAATTTATAATCTCTTAAATTACACTACCTACTCGTATATAGCACCTGTTTAGAAACCAGTTAGTTAGAGTTTGCAAATCAGTTTTGTGAGCAAAATATGTCTCGTCGTGCTGTGACTCGTGATGTAAAAATTTTTTTAGGAAAGGCAACTCACGCAGAAATCAGGTAATACTTCCCATAACCCCATAAGATGCTTTTCACGACTTTGCTTACGTTTACGTACTTAATATAAACAAGTCTCTCTTTTGTGCCAAGTCAATTGCGATTCCTGCATTATATATGTAGACTAAAGGACCACTAAACTACAGTTCAGCATTTTTATACATAAACTTCTAAAGTTAAGAAGAAAAAACGCGTTTCTTCGTAATAGTTTTGTGTTACCTAATGAGTAGTTCTTCTGTCTGCAGCTAAAATCTATATCTAACTAAAATCTAAATTCTTCTCTCGCTCTCTACCTCAGAGATATATTTATTGATGAGGCTGATTATGCTGATGAATGAATGCAAATGCATGATGAAATCATAACTCTTAATGCTATTAAGGCTAACTCTACTTGTGTATCTTTGTAAACTTATCGCACATATGTAAGTTTATTAAGCAGTTGCTGTATTTGGTCATGTCATGTATGTATGTACAACTTTCTCACCTGTACTTGAGATTTGAGATTTTCTTAACAGGGGCTCGAAAACTGCATTATGATAATGATAATCTACTAACTACATCATTATAATATTTACAATCGTAATTTTGGTCTAGTTTGCTTAACTATGTAGTATTGTTAGGTACTCTAGTACAACAAATTTATTCAAAGTGCCTAGCAATATGTATAGTACTACAAACTACAAACATATCCTATAAACAAGGAAATTAAGAACTAGCCCCTGTAATGAAATGTTTAAATCAAAATGATCAGGTGTGCCATATTTGTTGAAGATGTGCAATCTTTTTCTAAAAGTAGGTATGTGCAGTATCTAATAAACTAATGGTTAATATGTTGATGTTCCCCTTTACAGTATTCTGGACCCGATATTGCATGGCTGGATAAATGTACTCTCTCCGTCAAGCTGAATCTCGTGTCAACTGTCTGGACAAAAAGTGGATGTCTTGGAGCTTTCTTTGCTCATGCTGAAAAGTTTTTACAGAAAGGGATCGCTGCTGCGAGATTTCATTGCGATGACGAAAATACTGTCAAGATTATTCGTTCGCTGGAAAGTATGGACCTGTCTACTCTGAGGGATTTCTTTCCTACCATAATGAACCAGATTTGCACTGTGTCAACTATTTCAAAAGCAGTTGGAAATGCGGCATTAAAATTCATGATTTTTGCATTCCATGCTCTCATTGAAGCAAATCTCGAGTCAATTATAGAACAGTATGTTCGCCTGCGGTTTTTATCGTCCGTTCAAGAAAGTGCCCCTAGGAAGTCCAATCAGCCTTCAAGTAAGTTTATCTTTAACCCTGCAGCGTAATTAAACTGAAAAATGAACAATTAATTGTTAATAGATCTGTACAGATTGTATTTTTAATAAGGTCATTATCCAAAGAATTTCACATTTTACAACTTTTACTTTTGATCAGCAATGAAAACAGAGCCTCTCGCACATAGGCAGAGTCTTAAGGCTTCGTGAGCTAGTAAGATTGTTTTGTAGGGATTCAGCTGAACATTATTGCTTTGGCTGGTTAGCTGTTGAGTATCGTCGATAAATCTTTTCATCAACTCTCCCGCTACAAGACCGTTACCAGTTTCCATTGCTTCGATAGCTTTGTCAAAGTATAGTCCTTCCAAGTTTTGAATCTTTTTAAGAACTTTGAGTTCCTGGGGATTTTTAGGCGTAATGTCTTCAACTAAAGTTGAAAGTAATGGCCAGTCTTTTTGACAAGCTATGCAATTGCAGGTAAACCAATAGCGACCGGAAAGTTTGTGAACTCTTTCTTTTTTAGCGTGCCTGGTAAACACCGGTCCGTAGTTGTCATGTATCGGCTGTCCTGCGGATACTCTCTGCATGGATGTTGTCACCATTGTCGTTCCAATAAAATATCTAGTTTCAACAGTTTAGTTAGATTTTCGTGATATACATAATACACATTCGTTAGTAATCTGTAAATATATTAAAGGAATAAATTTTCAAGGTAATTAATTATACCTAGTAACGTCAGGTGCACAAGAGTGATTGAAATATGTCGCTGTAGCATATATTCCCAATCCTATAGAGAAAGTTTTACTTTTCTTGAATTGGTTCGGCTCGTCTAATATGAATTCGCAGATTTGATACGAATTGAAAGGCAGAACTTGTAAATGTCGAAGAATTAAGGATCCAATTTTCAATTCTTCTGGGGTCACTCCAGGATTTTTAAACAAATTAATTTGAAAATAGCCAACTTGTCGGAGACATTTCACGAGAAAGATTGTCATTATAGAGCGTTCTAAGAAGTCCTGCGGATTCCTCATGGATTCCAATGCTCCTAAGTTGTAAATATTTTCGTATGCAGTAGGGTCATACTTTCCGTCTTTGCCTAGGATCACGCTGTCAGGCTTGGATTCAAGCGTTTCCATAATCTTTAAAGAAACAAATTAAAATTAAAATCTGTAACTTTTCGGATCCTGGATTGTTTTTCTATGTTAGTACCTCCAAAAATTTTGCTGCTGAGCTCTGTGTAATGATTCTTAATGCCAAATAGCAATTGATACTCATTCCCGAACCAAGAAGCAGGGCCATGACACGACATTCATATCTGTGGTAAACATCCGCATTTTGTCGGCAGTCCCGTGAACAAAACACCACATTTGAGCAAATTTCGCAACCTATTGGGGCTTTCAGACGTGCGAAACAGTGAAGACAATGTGTCCCCATCCTTTCGGGTAGAAGACAGGCTGCAAAAGGCTTTTCGCGTAACAATTCCTCTCCCGTCTTGATATCTTGCGTTGCATAAGAAAACCTTCCCAACTCCGGTGCGTATTTAACATCAAATTTTGGGGATGCATCAGGAAATTTAGGATTTGTTTTAGTGTTGGAGGCTGACTTGTTGGAACCATTGTCTTTTACAGCTGCAACAGGCTTCTCTTTACTCTCAATTCCTTTTGTTATGATTGCAGTCAGTTTGTCGAGTTTTTTCATATACTTCGTGTCGTCGGGACAGTTCTTTTTTCCCAAATGCCTTGCTAAGTTCAGAGTAACTCTTGCTTTTGGAAAGTTTTTGAGGGATGCGTAGCAGGATGCCATTCTTTCATAGATCTTGTGCCTAGAAACATATTATAAAAAGTAGATCCTGTTATTTAGCATAGCTTGCCCTAAAAAATGAAAAGTTATTTTATTTACTTGGTATTTTCCGGAGTTTCATAACAAATCGCCAACTCTGCATCCTCAATTGCAAGTTGGAACTCTTCCATTTTATGGAAAAGTGCAGAGCGGTTGTTGTGTACATGGGCCAAGTCAACTCCAACAGGACAACGAGCAATACATTGACTGTAATAAAGCAGTGCTTTTTGCAAATCTCCCTTTTCGAAAGCTTTATTCCCCTGCAAACGAATGGCAACTGCCTCTTCAAGATTTTTTCCTTTGAAAATCAACTCCGCCCCAATTAAATCCCAACACTGTTGGGCACAGATAGTCACTCTTTCTAGATCTGTCTTGCATTTTGAAAATTCTACAATATTTATGACCGGACCTACGTTGTCCACTAATTGCCGAAAGTAGCCTTTACTATCACTTTGCAAAGTGATCCTGCTGCAAATAGTTTTGTAATAGGATTCGTCTTCTTCCATCTTGGCCTATTGCTGCCTGAATTTAGACTAAAGTGTTCTTTTATCTAACATGAGTAGAAATAAATACGCAAAAAACAAACCTAGTTGCCTAAATCCATGCTGACATGCCGGTGAGATGAGATCCATAGCGAGTTGAAGTTCCTCGGTCTAATTCTAAATATAGAATTTCTGAATCTTCTTGTTTCTTCGATTTCGGTTCTGCCCTATGTTTACTACTTACTTACCTATAAGATAAAGATAAACGCATGTTAGTTTGTGTCTTGTCTGGTTTTCAAGCACACCGATGTTGGAATACACTTGAATATTATACCTAATATCTGTTTCAGTTTCCATGTATGAAAGATAGATGACAATAAATGATTTTCTATTTATTTTTCAGTGGCTGATGTTATCATTGATGCCTGGATCGATTTATTTGAAACTGGAGACGGGGCAACAATTGCAACATCCTTGGAGCAATGCCGTTATTTATTCTCGATGATCGTTAAGTCAATAGGAGTACAAGGATTTAAATGCGAAAATCCAGAAGAGTGTCATTTAGTAAAAATGACGCAATTGTTTTCTTCGGAAGTGGTTCAACGCTGTCAGCCGGATCATGCATTGTCTCGTGGTGCCAATGAAAATTTAGTTTCGTATATTTCGGCTTTGCTGTCAGTTGTCACAATACGCCAAGTCGTCTTTTCTGCCATAAATGCTTACCTTGCGTGTTTCGGTCCTGGAGACTCACATAAGGTAAAATAGTACACTTACACTTACTTTGTTGTATAATTGGAACGAAATCGTGAATAACGTTAATTTTTGTATGCCGATTTAGGTTCAAGATTTCAAGTTCACCTTACTCCAAAGTCTTGTCGAGCATCCAATTTTCTTAGAATTAAATGCTGCTGAGGGAGATGAAGAGCAATCTAGGCTTGATAACATGGCATGGGCAAAACGGCACTTCCTTGTTGCTACTGTGATGAAGCAGTCTCGTAGTGGATTGGGAGAAGTGTCCAATGTAAGGAGTCTAGCACTGAAACCCATAATGAGCGGGTTATCCCTCCATGAATCCAGTGGAAGCCAAAGCAAAATGTGGATCCCATGGCTCCGTGTAGTGTGTGATAATTTGCACAGAATACCAAGCATTTCTTGCGGAGCTTCTCACTCTTCAAGGTGCTCGTCTGTCTCTACAGTTTTGTCAGCCACGTCCAGTACTTTCGTGCACGCTGCTCTGAGCAAAAACATTTCTAATCATAATCATGAAGGCCATAACCATGGAATTGGAAATCGAGACAGTTGCCGGACAAGTGTCCATAGTCACCAAAGCCATTTACTTGGAATCGGCAATGAATCCTCTCGAAGCTCTTCACTAAGCTTAAATGTTCCAAATGGAAGTGTCAGTCAGAACTGTAGTATGACAAGTATCAACAATATTGGTTCTGTAACTAATGGAAGCATTGCTGGGGGAAGTGGTGGATCTGGAGACCGTATGAGCATTGATAGGCTAAGCATCGGCAGTGGTAACTGCGACTACCTGGATGCAATTTCTGCTATTAAAACATCAAATCCTGCAGCCTCCATTGCAAAATCTACTGTAAGCTGTGGATCTGGAACGGAAACTATTGTCAATGAAAATATTTCTAATGAAAATGAGTCTGGGTATGTTCATCTCTTTTCTCAATTTTGATGTAGGTACACGAAGGTTCATATTTAATTTGTATTTCTCCATATTTGATACATAGGGATGGGCAAAGTATGCAATCAATCAAAGAACCCAGTGACGAAGGCGACGAAGATGGAATGTCTGTGAAACCATCACAAGTTGGAACTAATACGGAAGCAGACAAAAGTAATGTTGTTCTTCGTCGCTACGACAAGCTTAACGATGTTGAGACAAGTCAACTTCTAGTTGGTGGACTTTACATTCTGAAGACAATGGGGAAAGATGGATTGCGAGTATTTTGGAACAAAAGTACGAGTCAGGAGAGAGCCTCATTGCTGCAAATGATTCATCTAGCATGTGCTCACTTTACAAATGCAAAGAAAAATAGCACTATAACCAGGAAAAAAGTATGTTAATTCATTTCCCCATACATATCACAAGTTCTATGAATTCATGGTTACGTCAACTAAGGCCATAAATTGGTACACATAGATAAATAGGTAAGCTGTTATGCTTATTTAAGTGCAATGTGTGTGCAACATTAGCATTACGATACGACATAGGATAGACGTAGGTAGATGAATAATGTACTCTTGTACTTGTATTTATTACATCAAATGTTATGTTTACTCATTACTATTATTACTTATTGTTGTTTCAATTTAATTTCAATTCAATTTAACTGTTTGCTTCTGGTATTTGACTAAAACGAGCTGTGCTCCAGCTCTAAAGCTTGAAGGAAAGTTAGTAGTAAAACCACACGCCACTGGCATAGGCTGCCGTAAAGTTATTATCTGCTTGTAAATACATCACAGCAAAAAGTTTATAAATAGTGTGAGCTATATAGAAAAGTTGAAGTAACATAATTTAGGATAAATTGTGTATAGTATTATGGCAACTAGTAGAGAAAAATCTTTAGCTAGAACGAGTAAGGGGCTTAGTGTAGAGACGCAGTCAACAAAAATAAGTCCGAAAACTAGTCCGAAACTTGTTCATAAGAAATCTTTAAAGAAATGTAGGGTATCGATAGCTAATGGCTTAAAGGAAAATGTGCGGTTGGCTGTTACTGCTTCGAAAGCTGTTGAGAGCCTCCAGAGTAAGCAACATGTATGAATCCAAAACGTCAGTGTCTATCTTTAACTATGGATCGGAAGTGTGGCGTTTGAAATGCATGAACTCTTATCCCGAATTTGATTTTCTACATTTCAGGTTGTTGGTATCGTCGTTCCACCAACAATGCCTCCAAGCCCGAGGACGTCTCTGCTGCCAAATAAAAAATGGTCATCTCTTCCTTCCAAGACGACAGATGGTGAAGATGAGGGCGATAAAAGCAGTCCGAGAAAGGGATCCAGTGTAACTCCTCTGGAAGCTGTAAATGACTGGAAATCTCTGAGTACGGAGGCGACTTTTGTTTGTGTGGATACTTTGTCCAATATATGTAATGCATGCAAAGGAGAGAATAACGAAATGCGAGATGTTATAAGGACAACTCTAGATGTTGCAAAGTCTTCAGAAGATACTCGGGCTATGTTAGGTGCTCTTGAAAACCTGTACAAAGTGGAGGAACTAGCCTCAATTGTTTTTGCCAAAGGTATGCTATTTTTTATCCTACATAGTGTATCGGTTAAGGTTACAATAGGAATATAAATGTAATAATATAATTGTCCTTTTCATTTCAGGAAATGAAGATTTGAGTCATCAATTGTTTTGCGACCTGCTCAGCGGTTTTGGAACATCGTATCTTATAAATATGTGTGTGTTAATTCTCGGAAAGCTATTTCTGTACAATCCAAACCGGACGACTTCGCAGAGTTTGTTAGCTGTATCCACGCTCACGTTAACTCCTGCCTTTGTCCATAACTTCAGAAAGGCTTTAGAGTACTTAGAGAGTAATATGAGTGTCAACGATAGATCAAGTTTTGTTTTATCGATCACTGAGAAGCTAAGTTTCATCGATTTGAACGAATTCGAAGCAAATAGTCCCCAACGAGAAAGCAAAGGAGTAAAAAGTAATAACTTGGCTGTCAATGGACATCATTCTTCCTTAAATTCTGGGAAGCTACCTAGAAAACCTAAGGGAACTCGATTGGAAAGAAAATTATCAACGAGCGCCAATGATCTTCCACCTAGATTATCAACTGTAATCAATTCGTTGTGGCTACTAAAATCCTGTCATAACGACTACCGAGTTTCCGAATTGTACCTGAAGTTGGCGAATGCATATTCGCACTTTGCTCGAGCTCGACTTCGAATTGACGCTTTTGACTCGCTTAGAGAAGAGCATTTGGCGAGAAAACGTTACAGTGAAGCTTTAATATGTGAACTTCATGTTGCGGCTAGGCTTGCAAGACAGTCGACAACTCCTGAGGTATTTAGTTTCGCATTTGTATGTATTCCCAAGATATTTTCAATGCAAATACAGAATACTAATATAAATTCACAAATATAAATTCATTTAGACATCACTAATATAAATATATGTATATAATTCAGGTAAGAAAAATCATGCTGGGAATTTCGAGAAACTTAAATGAAGAGTTCGAGGAATTAGAGGAGCCTCCTGAAGAAGAAGATACTACCGAAGAACTAATTCAGCGCTTGGAAACTTGTGTTCATCTGTGTGAGAAAGCTGAGCGTTACGAACTGATGATTGAGGTAAGTAGTTTTTAATGCTAATTTTACCTCTGGAAGTGCATTGGATTTAAATGAAGGGAGTATTCATTCGCGTATTTTATGCAATATTTACAGGTTTACAGCATTTTAGTGGATATTCAAGAATCTCTATGTGACTACGCATCCCTAGAACATTCATATAAGCAAATGTCTCGTGCTTGTCAACTCATTCAAAACAAACGGGAAAGATTTTTAGCAACATACTACAGAGTTGCACTGTTTTATCCAAAGAAGCATTTTGCTACTCGTCCTGTTGAAGTCTACGTATATAAAGAGCCAAACGTAACGTCTTTGATGGAGATATGTGGTAAAGTAGAAGCTGCAGAGAGCGCAATAATAATTTCTGGCGAGCTAGACCAGATTCCCGATGACGATAATGTATACGCTACTATTACTCATGTGACCCCAATACCGAGTGAGAGCCCAAGGAGAAAATTATGGTCTGAGGATTTTCGAAGGCATCAAAATGTACAGAAGTTTACTTATGACACACCTTTTGCTGTAAAAACTCATGATAAGATCAGCATTGATAACAAAGCTGCCGTTCATCAGCAGTGGAAACGGCGAACCACAATTACGAGTAAGTTTACACTTAGAAACTTAACTGATAGCAATAATTAATTACTCCACTACGCCTTTCTTCTGTAGTTGTGGTATTTAAACATTCTCATGTGCTTTTCTAGCGGAATACACATTCCCTGCAGTGGTTTCTCGACTTCTTGTCACTCATTCTGAAGAGCAAGATCTTAGTCCTATTGTTGTGGCTATTGACGACATGCAGAGAAGGGTCACTGAACTCCGCTCGGAGCTACAGTCCATGGATATTAAGAGAATTCAATTGAGGCTTCAAGGGTCTGTCAGTGTACAAGTAAGTTGATTCTTTCACCTTCCCATTTTGATTATGCAAAGTTTCAAAAGTTAATCAGTAACAAAATTACTTTTTTATTTTAGGTTAATCAAGGGCCTTTGGCGTATGCGAGAGCTTTCTTGGATAAGGAACACGAATTCCCTGCTCAAGACATGCATAGGCTCAAAGCAATTTTTAGGTAATTTTTTGTTCTCTCACTATTTTTATTGTTTGCGTAATGGACGTTTTTTAAATGAGTTTACTTTATGTTTGTGCAATATAGGGATTTTGTTGAGTGTTGTGGAGAGCTGCTTATCCGAAATGGTCATCTAATAACTCCAGATCAAGCGGATTATCAACTACAGTTGGAATCAGATTATACAAGACTATGTCAAGTGTTGAGTCCTGTTTTAGGATTGCCTGAAGTAGCTTTGAATAGAATGAGCAGAATATCTATTAGTTCGTACTAACGATGAGGACATTTAAGTGTTAAGCAATTGTTAGGTAATTAGTTGAATAGTTTTACAAAATCCATTCTATACTATTATACGTAATAATACTATAACACATGTAAAAAAGTAATCGTGATATGATACCATGAATCAATAGTTCTAATTAGTCATTTCAACTAACACCATTAATTAGTGATATGTTATACAAAAGTGGCTGCAAATACACTGCAATGCACGATTTTACTGATGTACAATTTAGCGATCAGTCGTAGTACGTACTACATAAACTAATGTTTAGGGTAAACGGTAAACGTAAACTACCATATGAACAATAGGTTTACTATGTACGTATGTATTTTTAGTTTATTTAATTATGTAAAATTGACAACATAATAAGTAATAGTATTAACGGTTACAGAACAAAGGTCATGACCAAGAGAAACGCTTTAATATCCATGGCCATCTCCGCAATTTTAAACATTTACATTACAAAGTAATGATGAAACTAGTTAGATCTGAAAAAAAGTCTATCGACTTACAAAAATACAATTTTTAACCACTGCATCTTAAAATACATATTAACCTGTTTTCAAAACTTTATTTAGAAAATCTAATACTTTTATTTTATTTAGTAGCATAATTTTATTGTCTTCTTACCTACTTTTTTCGAACTTTAAATGGAACCATCGGCCATTGTTCAGGTTCACAGGAAATGCTGTGAATTGATTATCAAAAAATATTTAAAAAGAGACGCAAAGACTTGTGCTTGTGATTGGATCGGAATGCCAGACTCATTGTATTGTAATATTACACTACAATTAGCTAGCAGAAAAATCTAAATTAGGAAAGTTTTAGTTTGTTTATACGTTTGATACGAACGAAATCGGTGTCGTCACCAGTTTGCTACGGTTTGATAATAAAAATGAGATTCTCTGTAAACGAAATAACTAGGTATATAGCTTGAGTTGATATTGCAATTGACAGTATTCATTATTGCAATGACATTTTAAAGAGAGATTTTTCCTATGGTAAAAGTTAAATGTGTCGTATAGAGCACTTAAAGAAAAACACATCACATCAATGTCTGCCTCGTCTCCGTCAACGTAAAAAAGAAGACTTTTGACTTCAGGAAAATTCCAAATTAGAACGAACTGATTAGAAGAAACATAAATGTTAAACTAGATAAGTAAATAAATAATGCATAATAGCGCAGGTACTTCGTAACTTGAATAATATGTTATGACTAATAATACTCACCATTTCATTATGTGCCAATTTCTCAATAGGAAACGCTCATCCCTAACGTAAAATAACTACATAAAATAGCCCGTAGTTTAATAATAACACGGGTTTAGATACAAATAGTGCTATACGTTGTGGGAACATTAATAAGTATGCTAGCATTATAAACTAAAGTCAAAGAATCAAACTAAGCACTAAATAAATACTACACAGTCCAGTCTTTGCAATTAGATCTGAAATTTTGGTTTATGGTGCCTTAGTGTGAATAATACAAAAATAATCTCTTAATTATCGTTGTAATGATAACAATGCAATACAGAATAAGGAACATAAGTAATACGATAGTATAATCAAAAAAATAAGTAGTTAGACATTGTAGATTATTTGGCTATAATTAGTTAAAGGTGTTTGCACTACAGTGTCCCGAAAATCTAGTGAGCGTGTAGGTAATTTACTCAGGCCTATAGAAAATGCAGGGATCTGAGAAAGAGGATCTGTTCTTGAAAATGAAAACTAGCCCCGTGTAACGTAGACGTATTAGTAACATGATGATATTGAATTAATTAGCTTTTAGTTAAAAGTGTACGAATGTTAACTCAAATTAAAGGTACCTAAATATACTAGACATGTACAAGTGAGATTATTAGGTTTTAGTTATATAGTTTTATTTACTGTTCGTTCGTTGTTAACTTTCCTTTATGAGATTATTTACTATCTCCTGGTTAGTTGAACTATAGACAATTACAAAGTAATGTAGCATAGGTACCTAAATATTATAATGTAAATGTTATACAAATAGTTATTATTATGCGTTTTATGTTCCAATTTCAATTACTATATGAGTAGTAGTGCTATATTTTCCTGTTTGAGTTTAATAAAGTTTAAATGTATTCGTGTTAGACTTATGGTAAGCTTATATCTGTAGTTATAGTTATACATTAAACATGTTAAGGAATGAATGTTAGATAATTTGATGGAATCTTTACAACTTCAATGTTAATCAGTTAGCGTGTTTTAATGTGTAAAAAATAAATGCAGAGTAAAATAATGAATCTGGAAAGTAATTATTCATGCATGCATGTTTTTTGATGAAACTATTTTTTCATTGTTCTATGATCTGTTGCACGTAACATCTCAGACTGGTCTTAGGAAAAAATGATACCCAGTCAATTAAAATGACACATCAAGGGAAACTACTTCATAAACTTCGTCCAAAGCTGCAATGTTTCATTTTATCCAGCCGGCTTGCATGGATATACATACAAACTAAGCAACAATATCATTAATAAAGCAAGGTCTTCAGGTTGCTTCTACACAGCATGACATGATGACATGAGGTAACTAATCGTAAGTTCCATTTGTAGCATTTCGCAAATCCTATCCGTAAATTCGTAATCTCTCAAACAAGTGTTTAGATTATAGCTCACAGCACTAAAATCGGGTTACTACAATTGGAGTCAAGTATCATGGATAAATGTGTAATTATCTATGATGTTAATCCAACTTTTATGCGCAAGTTTGAGTTTGAAGAATGCGAATGCGAATGCATAAAAACTTTATTGCAATTATGTAAGAATTAGATTTTAGATGTATTTGGAGCGTATGAAACATGAACCTATTATTTATCTCATCAGTACATCCAACACCTATTGTATAAGTATATAGCAGTAAAAAGTTGTTTAGCGAATGCTTTCAATTGTATTTGTTATTGAAGACTAGTTTAGCTTTTTTAAAAATGCAGTGACTGAGATTCATTAAAATTCCAAAACCTTGCCATGAAAGATTTAAATTCATAAATAAGGTACACATCTCAGACTGGTATAATAATAGTCTGCGAATCTGTATAAGAGCATGAACATAGGTAAAAGTTAATATTTAAGTAGATTTCAATTGATTCGTTATTACTGATTAATTGCTTAAAACACAATCCCCCCTATAAAGTCAATTAAAAAATCGTGATTCATACATAATGCTTACTGTGTATATAGTTTCCGTTATTTGTGACGCAAATTAAATTACCCATTAGAATTGGCAAGTGCCGATGTGAATTTCCATTTTCATTAGGTCGATAATTAATATGCCTATATATCTCTAAGACTCTTTACTAACAAGATGTATGTATTTGTAGTACTATGACCCGATCCAATGTACGTCTTCGTACGCGTTATTGCCTTTGCGCTACGTACTAGATGATCTTGTCCTATCTAAGAAATTACTGGTTGTTCTACTCACTACAAATACAGGTAATGGGACAGTTTCACTCGCTTTTTTTATTTGTACTAAGTCGACAATGTTACTGGAAAAGCCCAGTGTTGAACGTACGTGCTATGGGATTACTGGGCGTATGTGTGTACGTGCCAGGACACATCTGTACTCTGAACCGTACTGTCAATCAGGACATAGAAGATGCTAGTACTATGTAAAACATGGTTGTTGACGAAGATTTCCACGAAATCTTTCATAACAGCAATAAGATCATCACAACATAACTAGATTTGTGAATTTATGTTGCTTCTTGAAAGATTTAGCCGTTTACAGGTAATGTAGTAGGCTGACTATATGTATTATGTATAACATAACTTGGAAGAACTTGTTGGATTTGAGATGAGTATGTTAAACAGCTTTTTATGGAAGTTTAATTGCGTGTTTTGTTTTGTTGTATTTGCAATTTGTCTACAAAGCCTGGGTATTGTGCAATTAAGGATAAGATTTAGTAGAGTATATGTACCTACATTAAATACATATTTAGCTATCCAGATTCACTTTGTGAACTCCATTCTCATTCCATAGTTTAATCTTGATCATCCTAGCTTATGATATTATATACTACATACATCAGGCCCGTAGGACAATGCTATACTGACATTTTGACTTATATACAGAAGTAAAAGGTCACTTCAGTTCCTAAGGCAAGGTTATACCAAGACCAAATAAGTCTAAACCAGATTCTAGGAAAATGTTCTGTAATTTTGGATTATGTGCGACCATTCCGAGCAAACTGTACTAGTGGTTCGCCCCATTTTTAAATCGGTAGACATACTTATTAATATTGAAATTCCTCAACTTCCCCGTATACTCAAATTGGAAAACCAATTTTTTTGATATGAAGTAGGAATTAAATATTGAAGTTTTACCTTACATACCTGCATTTGCATAGTTAACGTTAAGGTTGGTACTCTTTATCTGTAGAATACAAAGAATAGAATAGAATATGGCTTTATTGTGTTTCTCAGACAAAGACCTATATATACCTTAGGTGCCCAAAGTAATATTGTTAGGTTATAACTTTTGTTAATTATTGACAATCGAATATTTAAAATCAGTACATTTTGAAGCGAAACCTCTCTATCTGTATAAGGATGCATTATACACAAATAATCTTGATGTGTTAAAATACAAAAGCTGACATTTAACTATGTAATACCTATGCCATAATTTTTGGGAAATTTTTTTCATTGAAAAAGCATAGCACAGTTGCCAATAATAGTAAAAGTGTTCGATGACCTTCTTCTGTAATCGTAACGTAGGTATGTATTTTTAACCTATAAGGTCAATGTATTATTTCTTTTTTATCATTTCAAGCGTCATATTCGTATGAATCAGCAATTTTTTTTTGTATTAACCTATTGGAGTACAAAGATATATTTGTACGTTTGTCTGCGCGTATATTTTTCTTTAATCTTTTTAAAGAGCTTTCTGCCCTTTTCTAAACGTTGTTATCACATTTTTTATAGACATGCCATTGTACTTACTATTTACATTCTTAGACCGCATACTGTCCTGTACCTATACTGTATTAGGCCGATATGTATGATTATTTTTAGGATCCAAAAAATTACCGATACGCAATAAAATATTGATATCTAAATAGGCACGTACTATTTAGCTAAGTATACTGTCTACAGTATTCGTCTCTCGGCTACTAGTAATGTGGTAGTTATAGTAAGTAATGTATGTATGCAATTCATTGAAAAGCCTGTTTTGGGTGTTTAGTAGGGATTTCCCTTTTTTCACATTAAATGGAAGGAAGTAAGCATTGAAATATATAAAATAAAATTGTTTGACCGTCTTCGTGCAGTTGTTTAATATTGTCTGTAATTCCCAATAGATATAACCTGTACCACATACTGAATAAGTAGTAGTGTATAGGTACAGTAACCATTAGTTAGGAATACAGAGTAGCGTACTATTTGTTACATACTAGCATGTATCGCATACACAGATAATGTAAAGGTAAATGTGCACTTGCATATCATCACAAATACGTGAAGATTGTAAGCGTTATACATAATACAAACTGTATTAAAAAAATATATAAAGTCTAATAAAAAATGGACATAAGCTTGATTTATTCACAATTGAACTTACCATGCATAGCAAGCAAGCATTATTATATTTATTACATTCATTTGCGTATATGCATTGTTTGCGTTAATGTTAGCTTATGAGAAAATGCTGAGAAAAAGGTAACAAAGAATGGTTATGGAGAGATGTGAAAATTAAAGATGAGTCAATGTCAGGGGTAAAGGGCACTAAGGCAGAACTAAAATATACATACCTACCTATGTTTGTATCTGTTTTATCCCTCGACGTTACGTATTGTGTTTACGTTAAACATTGGCTACGGAAGCTACATGTATCATGTCAACATTTAAGCTGTTAAGGTCAGCAACGTTTTGGAATGCTATTCTAATGTTTATATACCATACTTTATGTACAGTATAATTTATGTCTATGGAAAATAACATAAACTATTTATAAATTGTATTTACTGGCACAACAAATGCTAAAAGGCATAATAAATCTATTTCTATAAAGACCCTTTAGAAAATATTGTTTTATACCTTCAGCTTTAGTACAAACATTAAAAGTGTAGTTAAATATTTTGATCCTATAGCATAGTTCATGAATGCTCCCAACAATAAAATATATAATTTCCATTAATGTCTGTGTTAACCTTACTACACTACAAATGCTTGGGAATATACCTGTAATCTTCTCTATGTACATTTTTGCATATTTCTTGCTCTGTTTTTTTAGTATTTGAATATTTTCCTCACGATTTGCTGAAGATGTTTTAACTAGACTACATAAAACAATACGAATGTAGTATATAAGTGTACTTCTGCGTATGTAGGTATAAACGATTTGCATACCTCTACTGCGTATGAAATCTGTCTTGCATGGAGGTATAATATTTGCAACGTAAGAAGAATAGAAGATTGGTACTGAATATTTTGAGCATTAAAAGACCATAATTACATAGAGTTTTTCCTTAAAGGTATGTACATTATATTCACTAAAGAATATTTAAGGCGTGTTCATTCATTTGATACCGTTCCTCTGTGTATATAAATTGATATGAGGCAAACTCTGACAGTCACTGTGCATGATTTTGATTTATTATTTCCAGTTCCAGTTTAGTATTTTGTTTCAGTTGCATTCTAGCATTGATATAAAAATATTTGGCTGGGCATTAAGTAAAAAGTAAATGTAAAGTGTAAATTATTATAAGCAAAGTGTCTTGTTCGGAAAGTGAAGCCTAAAGCAAACGTGTTCTTAGCAAAAGAAAATATAATAATTTTTATCCATCCCTTCTTCTGCCTACTTAATCTCTAAGCTCTAAGCAGCATTCACAATAACTTAAAGTGAAGTGAGTACCTATAGGCATTTTTAATCCAAACTTGGTACCTAATTATAGGTATAACATAATTGCTCTATCACTATTTCCTAAGTGTGGTATAAAGTAAAGTGGTAACTTGTAACATGCTTAAAAGAAGCTCATAATCACTCCACGTTCGTAACATTAAGCTGGGAGAAATATGATGTTAAAATATACTTTTTTAGGGATATCCTTTTTGCAAGAAAACTGAGTTTGTATGTTAGTGTTTGTACTGGAACTCCGGTACGTAGGTATACAGTGTACCGGACTTCATTGCATGCATAAAAATAAATTCGATGTTAATGTGACAATAAGGGGGTTCCCAAACAAAACAATTAATGCTTACTTTGGTTATTCCATAATAATCTGTAGTATGCCTAAAACTGTTCTCAATAATTTCTGCATTTAAATACTAACTTACGACGCTACATACATATATGAATAGTAGTCCAGCTACAGTAAGTATTCTATTGTACAAATTGATTGTGAACCACAATTAGGATATTTGTTTATCTGCTGGGAAATATGCATAACGAAATAATCCAATGGACTATATAGGGTAATTATTTTCTCATTAAAACCACATTGTCACATATGCGTCTCCCAATTAGGAATTGCTACATATACTTACATACCTAAATAACTGCTTATACCAATAGATATGTCATATGTAGTCTTTCAATTCTAAGAGTCAGAAGATGCGTGTTAAATTCCGTGTCCATGTTCACATAATTAATAATTCATAAATGTAATTTGGGCAGACCTGCTTAGGAGAATTATAAGGCAGATTGTCAGATTTCTTCCATAGCTACGTCATACTCACATGCTTGCATCACCAGTAATACATAGATAGTTACATTTTACATTAAACATATTGAGCATTTTTTAATTTATACCACAACAATTGACAAGGGGAAATTACAATTTTAATTAGAAACTTAGATTGTGGATACATTAGCATATTATCGGAAGAAAGTTGTCATTCCATCAAAACCTAATTACTTTGTTTTCTCTTTTCAGATCGAAATGGAAATTCTCTGTTTACGTCTTAGTGAGCGTGTCTGATTAAACTGTCTATGCATTTAGGATCTCCATCAAGAAGATAAATAGTTTTTATAAGTGTATTTTTATTCTAGTTGCCCTTCCTTCGCCAATCTGTACTATAATTGTAGTCTAGTCTAGTCTGTAGACCTAGACTCTGAACTGAAGTGGACTTGTCCGTGTAGCCTATATGTATCTTATCTAATGAATCCTCTTGTTGTGTCTTAAATAGTGTGTAACAACTAACTACCCACTATAAACCCATTGCTACTGGATTGGAATTGGTCTTGGGTAAAAAAGAGAACAATAAATATTCATTCATTATGTATACATATAAGTACTATGCTTACATGTATACTTAAAACATAGAAAGTGTCTTTTGTCTGTACAGCTATACACTACACATGAAATATCTAGTTTAATTCTCTGCCCCATATGCCTGAAATTGCAATCTTTTATTCCACAAAGATAAAGGAGACCGATAAGTTGTCAAGCAAGATTATATTTCGTCTTACACAAATACCAACATACATCAGCTACCTAAATGGATACTGGGCTATTCCACTGTAGTCTGTAGTGGACCTACTCTTACTTGACGCAGGAAGGAATAAGGAATCATTTTTTGGTTTAGTACTATTTACTTGACCTTTGTTCTCGCACTTCACTTGTGTTTTCAATCTTGAAGTTTGGAGTGACTAGGTTATTGTAATTTCAAACTGCAACAAGAGAACATTTAAACAGTTTAAAATGCTACAGTAAAAGTGACATGGGAAAATATTTTATGATATGCAGGTAAATTATTAGTAGTTAGTTGAACTGTTTAAGAAACAAAATTGTGATCTACTTATCGAGCAAAAGAATCTCATCAGAAGTACCTGAAGAAAAATAGTACAACAAAATCTGCTAAATGCAAAGAGTTTCAAACTTTGTGATAAGTTTCTTAAGTGTTCAGTAAGGAGAATAAAAACTATGAAAATGCAGAAAAGCCATACAATAAGTAGTGTATTTGGTGCAATATGGTTTGCAGTATTAATATCAGAATCTTCATGGGCTGCCCCACCTTTAGCAACTCCTGGTTCTATACACGATGTATCAAATACTAGTTCGGATGCAATTGTTTTTGTTTATATTCCTCGGTTAGTGTTAATTGCATATTTTACATGAATAATTTTGCATACGTGCGTAATGTATACAGAAACAATCAATAAAATAGTATTCATTAAAAACAAAACAATTAAATAACTGATTTTTATATATAATTGCAGTACCTGGAATAATAGGAGTCTCTCGCGTCGGAATTACCTCCTTAGCATTCTTACGAAAATTACCGAAGCTGTCCACAAGTCTGCTGAAGTCGATGTGGAAGCAGAAGGGAAACCTTCCGATTCTGAAAATTTATTGCTGAAAGACCGTATCGATAGAAATCGATTTAGACCATTTACATCAACACAAGATGATGATGAACCCATAAAACATCAATTTTCCTTCCCTGAATCAAGTAGCGACTTTTTGCACACAAGAAGTGCGGATTATGGCTCGCAATCGCAAACCCAATCTCGGGAGGAAGGAGGCCCATTAACATTTCAAGATAGACATAACCCAAATAATATTCTTCAGAAAGGCAGTGTGGCTCCTGCTAATTCACAAAGTTCAGAGAAATATGTTCCATCAGGATCAGCAATTCAGTCAGAACAGTCACGACGAAAAGTTATGGTAACCCGGTCGGATGCAATTGATACAAAAGACTTGGCCTTCGATATCTTAAGGAATAGCGATTGGGGAAATGGAAACGCTGTAATGTCACCATTTAGCGTTTACAATTCTTTGGCATTACTTATGCTGGGAGCCGATGGACGAACATTCAATGTAAGTAAAGCATCTGTAAACTTTTTAATAATTTTTGAATTAGGGAATTGTGTATGATAATAATATGTAATATTCTTTACCCTGTAGGAATTGGCAATGAAAATTAGAAAATCGGATTCTCTGGAATCTTCCGATGAAGAAAAATTGCAAAGATTCCATAGTGCCTTCCAACGTCTGCTTAGATACCTTAATACAAATTCTGGGAGTGATGTCGCACTCGAAACTGCAAATATTATATTCACAGACTCAAAATTCCCGATAAAACGATCCTATATAGAAGAAGCTAGGGAATATTACGATGCTCCTGTTGAAACAATCGATTTTGAAACAAAAGGGGAACAGTTCAAGGACCAGGTTAACAAATGGGTCAGCCAGAAAACACACGTGAGTTATATATTCGAACATAGTTATATGGAGTACCCTAATACATTTGTAATTTAATATACCTAACCTACCAAGCAATATTAGGTTTATGTATTGGATGATTAAATTCTGGCTGTAACTCTTATAACATAACTAATATTGATTACTCTTTTCAAAAACTCTTAGGGAAAAATCGAGAGCATAATTCACAATAGCCCATCGATAGAAACTACTTTTGTCTTTGTGAACGCTGTGTACTTCAAAGGACAATGGGAAACTTCATTCCCTAAACATTTTACCCGTACAAAAGACTTCTTTGTTTCGCCAAGGGAAACAGTCCCTACAAAATTGATGACGAATCAAATAAGTATTCCTTATATGGAAAACGAGCAATACCAAATGATTTCCTTACCTTATAAGGACAAGAAAACTGCCTTCTTCGTCATGCTACCCCGAGAAATTAATGGAGTCCAAGGGCTAAAGGTAACTTTACATTTTTAAATACAAAAACTATATTTAACAAACAGATATTAATCAAACATTTGTTCTTGTAGAATCTAGAAGCCAGCCTCGACTCAAGAATATTGATGGAAAGTGTAAGATCCATGGTGCCTCAAGAAGTTGCATTGAAAATCCCAAAAATGCAAATAAGAACTGACGGAGCAATGCAAGATGTACTAACTAAAATGGGACTTTCTTCTATTTTTGATCCTCAGAACGCAAATTTTACACGACTCTCTGGGAGAAGTAAACTACTAATTATATATTCTGTACATATTAACAGTTCTCCGAAGCTTACCCATAATTAACTGTCATTACTTTCAATATTACTTAACAGGAGGACTGTATGTTTCATCAATATATCACCAATCATGCATAGATTTGGATGAAGTTGGAACGGAAGCTTCCGCGGTCACAGCTGGAATAGTCGATCGAATTATTGGGGACACTCCTGTAACCTTTATAGCAAATAGACCTTTTATATTTTTCATATACCACATTAAAGCAGAAACGATACTGTTCTGGGGAAGATTTGTAAAACCCCAATTGCCTGCATAGCGATTATATTATCAATAATTCTGTAGTAGCTAAAGTAATTGCTGTAATTACTAATCATATGGATTGTACAAAAATTATTCAGAATATATTTATCGTAATGCAATAATGTTATACCAATCAATCACCTATTATTTACGTAAACCATACCTTATTCCTACCTAATGATAAGTAAAGTACTCATGTATTTGTATTATGGATATATTATATACATACAAGTCACAACTACAACCTTCTTGTATGTACTATTTATATGTACATCACTTTAAGTATAAGCATCTGCTGCGATTATGAACAAATTAAAATGTATGTACAATTTGAGTTTATATCGACACGATATTGCCATATTATAATTGCATTACTTAGAATGACTATATATAGTTATTTAAATTTTTGCCTTTTACAATATAACTGACTAGAAATGTTAAATATATGTTTATCGTATTTAAGTAAAAATAAAATCATGAATGAATGTATGATGTGTTAACAAAAAGAACAAAGTTTCCATATTATTCGAATTGGTATTGGCAAGGTATGTTATGATTTATTAATCATTAACAACGTTTGTACAGTTTTTATATAGTAATATGTAATTATGTAGTAGATTAGGGTTTTAAGTGCAGTAGTGAGTAAAAATGACTGAAGTTCATTAAGTAAATCAATCTACCCTTCTTCCGTTGACTTCCCCTGACCTCCTCCCAAAAGCCTGCTAACTTTTGCAACAGACTTGAAAGTGAAATGCCTTTTTGGCATTTTATTCGAAGTACTGGCAGCTGCCATACGGCTAACTTTAGCCACGGTTTTAAATCCAAACCTTTTCTTCTTTTTGGTCTTCGTTTCTCCTTTCTAGAGAAGAAATGCCAAATTCAATTAGTACAGATAGTTACATAAGCGAATGCAAAGAATGACTTTTTATGGTGTCATCCGGAATTGAACAATTAGGAAAGTATTAGTTGCGTTGCACTTATCTTACCATCTCGCTTATCATATGACCAAAAATATCCTCCACGTAGAATCCTTCGCCGACCCAATTTAGTTGCCTTTCACCGGCCTATGCAATTAACAGTCATGCAAAATTTATTGTCTAATTTTTTTTCTGTAGCGTACGCAAAGTGAGCAGTAATAATAGTAAGCATTGTTTGAGCATTTAGAAAATATGTGCATAGATACTATTCTCCGAATTAAAAAAATAAGTAAAAAATTCGAAACCATTCAGTACAGATAAATCAGATAAAATATGCATAAAATACTCTGCTTTGCAAATCAAAGGCAACAAAAATGCCTTTGGGGACAAAATGTCCAAAAATATCGTATAATTTAATCGAGACACATTTTCCAAGGCTACTTTTTAACAGCACACCAGAAATATTGAATAGCACGACTAAAATGGTGAATATTTTTTGGGGAAATTAACCATTTTATGTATTTTACATAATAACTTAACCTAATAAAAACAATCAAATACGGATTGTTTTAGTTAGGTTAGGTTGCTAAAATAAAATGGGCAATTTTTCCAAAAAGAGTTAAAAAATAGCCGTGGTTTTCAATATTTTGGCTGTGCTATTTTTAATATACCCCATTTTTAAAGTGGGGCAAATAAGATCAAATCTGGCAGCCTTAAATAAAAAGACTTTTTATGCTAATATATGTTCGCAAGCAAACCAAATGCAATAGGAAAAATGATTTTAAAAAATGTAATTAAAAAAATATATATAACAACCTGCCCCACTTCGCCTTCGGGATTAACTTGACTTTTCTTAAATATCCTTTTCCATTTCTTGCCCATTCCTCCTGAAAGTTTTCCTAGCCAGGTCTTAAGCACTGATATTACTGCCAGAAGCCCATTTTTTCTTGCAACTGTGGTTGCAACTTCCGCCATTCCGCCCATTTGGGCCATTTTAATAAATATTTAAGCACCCAATCCAGTAACAAATATTTACGATTAATCTATTTTAGTTAACTTCGTTTAATACGCAGCACTTCTTCTCAGCACCAATGTGAAATAAAATTGTTCTCATTACAAAAAGATTGCACCCTAAATTATTTCAAAAAGTCACTTTTATTAATTCAGTCATGAAATCTCTATTTCTGATACTGAGACAGTATCCACCGGTTTTACTATATGTTTTATAATGCAATGCAGGCACTTTTCTTTGCGATATTGTTCGAACTTTTCTGACGAACTTCAATTTTTGCTTCATTAAGCAACCCAGGAACTCCTCTTTGTAAATTACAATGAATTCAATATCAAAGTTGCGCAAAGTTAGTAAGAGTAACAGAAAATGAGTTCACTTGCCGAATTAGTCGACATTATAAATGCTTATTTGGTTCACAATCACCTACTTATGTAATATTTAAGTAGATATCTGTAAATAGCGAACCAGAAATGACGTTCTTCTGCTCTGTGCTACCTCAGTAATATTTTTGATTAACGTAAGTATTTGGTATTTAGGTAGCTTAACTTAGCTTACTAACATTACTGTGATATTTTGACTTAGCCTTTGGTAAGTGTATAAAGAATTCATAAGAAAAACACTTTGTACAAATTCCTGACTTCGTTCCAGAAGGAAATCTTTGCATGAGGAGAGTACATAATATTGCATTATAAGGAAACAATGCAGTCGATTGGAACAAATATGTAAAAGAGCAAGAGAAAACTGGGAAAGGCATATATAAATCGGTAACACGTTCTCCAGCTTGTCCTCCAAATTACTTCTGCCCAGTCCTGTTGTTTTCATTTTTATTAGAAATCAATTCAATAACTATGAATGTTATTTATTTACAAACGTACTTAAATAACTTTTTATATGCCTCAACTAAGGACTATAAGGATTTGTCTGGGATACATTATTTTCTTAAGCTTCGCAACTCCATTTCCTTCCTTCGTTTTTTACTCTTACCGCTTACTGTATGGATTAGTTACGCCAAGATTCGTATCTTGTAATGTAGTTATGATATACAACATTGCACAATATTTGGTAAAAGGGTTCAGATGTGATTAACTCTCGGACTTTCTCGGCTACCATTTAGCATAAACTGAATCAATCAACATCATGAGACGAGAATCTGGGAATTTGTCTGGCAGCTATCTTCTCAATATCGGTAAACAAACTAATACGTCAGTATTGAAAAATGTGACGGAGGTTCTACGATGTAGTGTTCGCGTATAAGATTTCTGCTTACGTACTTATGAATGTTTATGCAAAAAATTACTAGGATAACTTTCAATTGATGTTCAGCAGAAAATGCCTTAAAAAGATTCTAAGAGCTGACTAATTGCTTTAGAAAGCCGAGCTAAATTTCCTAACTAAAAAGTGTACTTACTAAATAATCGTAATCAATCGGCATATGATGGGTAAAAGTGTAATCAATGCAATGTATGTGTTACCGGTAATAACGGTAATATCTAGGCAAAAACGATAATATCCCCAAAACTTCAGTTTTTGGACTAAAAAATATAATAGACTAATTTTCAGCTAATATTGAATTTATCAGTTTGATTAAGCTGTTCACTGGGAATCTCAGTGTCACTTCAACTCTGTACTGTTATAAATGGCCATAATTCATAAAAAAAATCAAAAGCAACATTGGTTAGGATAATTCAAATACTTCATGCTGAATAGAGGAAAAGGTTTGTTAAGG
>JAQFYC010002271.1:0-26945 GCA_034694165.1 Tomocerus mixtus
TAAAATTCTAATTAGATAGGCTAATGGACAATGTTAAGAATTTTAGCCGCCCGAGAGCCTTCGGCTTATCTTTCTAGAAAGTTGTACGTTTTTATAATTCAAAAATATGAATAGAAATCAGTTGAACTGTGGAAAAGTTAAATATAAGTTTACATTATATACTTCTCCAACGTTTTTAAGGTTTTGCATATTGCTAAACATACAAACTAAATATATTAAACTGGGGTGACTGAACTAACTGTTAAAAGCTTTAGGGTGTGCAGGCGAGGTTCTTCCTTGCTTAAAAAATGTACATTTATGCTAGACTACATATTTACAAATAGTGCAGACCGTAGTATGCAAATATAAATGATAACATACATTTCAATGCAAGATTTGTATCGGTACATTATTTTATTTTATTCAGAAGAATTTGCAGTGATCTTCATGAGAAAATGGGTATGTAAAGCATATGAATGATTTAATATAATTTCAAAGGATAATCAGGAATAATATGAATGAATTCATGTCAAAGACATAATTCAATGCTTTTCTTTTGTTGGCAAATTGTAGGAATATGAACCGTGGAGTTGTTCTTGTTGGCAACCCAGTGGCCTTGATATAGTTACATAAATTTCTCCTAAATGCCATTAGTCTGCAACTTTGTTCAATTTTTTGTATGAAAGTCAAGTCTATGTACAAGTACAAGGATAGGGAGCTAGACATCAACAATAAATAAAAATCCGTGCCAAACGTTACATTAACAAATAAAAGGAATTATTCAGTTACGCTTCCTTTCTCAAATAATACTTATCATCGAAAGAGACGCGAACTTGGAGCATTCTTTCGCAAAGTTCAACTTCTTTAGCATGAAAGTATTTATTTTAACTGTCCCAACTTTCATTGTGCTTTCACTGACAATAAGTACTTTCATAATTATCCCATGGCTATAAATGGCACATAACCAAATATGGATTTTCTTGTTTTATCTTTATGCATTGCATTTTGCTTTTCTCATTGTTGTGTGTGCTTATCAAAGTGTGTCTTGTCTGCTGCTCTTTATGCACCTAACATACAACTACAACATTTCAAATATAAATACAATGATTATATTATTATATGATGCATAATACATAACTCTGAATATACAAACAAGACCTTGATAATAGTATTTGTCATAAAGCAAGGAAAGCTAATGTTTAGTTTCCCAGTGTAAATACAAATAGTACAGAAGGGTGAACACACCTCGCTCCTTGCTCTCTCCATTCCCTATCCTCCTGTCCTGTCTGTCTGTCTGTACCGTAGAAAAGGACAAGCTTTTTTGTCTCTTGCATTCTGGAGTGACTGGATCTGGTTTGCTTTCGCTTGTTTCTCTGCCCGTTGTTTGCTGTCTGTTGTTAGTTATTGGTTTCGTTGACTTTTCTCCTTTTTTGCATCGGGCCGAATGGTTGAAAACTCAGAGTCAAATCCAATTCTGTTTCTTTTTGAATATAATATACTTGATTAGTACGCTTATAGGTAAATGTATGTAGGTACAATGCGATAGTTAAGTAACACACTTTTGCTCAATATCATTACGGAAGAGAATGTGTGCCTATGTCGGTGTCAAACACAACTGATAGGCTAACGATACCAAACATTTCTAAAACAAATCGTATATTGTGAAGGTTTATCCTCTGAGTAATAACGGATGTACTGGACTAGTGTTATTAAAAGGTTCTTGTGCGAAATAATTAGATTGAAATCCAACTCAACTACTCTGAATGAATAAGTTTTGGGTTGGTAACAAGAATAGATTGATTTATAATATGCATAAGTTGTAATTAGTATACAATGTAGAAATTAAATTAACAAATTTTGTAGAAGAACAGAATGCTTATCCATCTGAGTTATAACCTAAAATTTTGAAAGTGTACTCCTCTTTTTATTTATAACTGACCATTTTTATTGTAAATTTTCAAACCCTCATGTTTTCTGTACCACATATCTTAGATTCCATATAAATAGATAAATATGTAGCTTCTAAATAGCTTGGATAGTTTTCTTTAAAATAAAAGCCAGAACAAGATTTGGGTAACAGCGTGGCATTTGTATGGTATGCACATGGATAATTTATAGAAAACTGACACATATATTTAAATGGAGAAGAGATAATGCATGTATTGAGTCAGTCAGTCATTCAATCGTGAAATATTCTCGTCTGGCTTGAGTGGCTTTGTCCTTGTGTGTTTTGAATGCATGCACCTATCAGTATTGTGTATCTGTATTCTGTATATGCATGTGTGTACATACGCAAAGTGGACTTGACTGGAGTCACTGCTTGCCTGCCTGCCATCGTCATTTCTATTTTGTCCTCACATTCAAATATTTACACTAGAATAGATGGGACTGACTGAGTGAGTAGAGGGAAGTGACGGGAGGGAAAGGAAGCTCAGTAAATTGAAGGGGGAAAGTGAAAACTTGTTTGATTGCTCTTTGACCCATTCATAACTTTCTAAATGACCCTTTACACTCAATTGTATTCAATCCTTCATTAATTATTGTCACTAGCAATTAATTCTCTACCACTCACGAAACGTAGTCGCTGTTTCTATCTATCTTCAGGGTTATATAGTATGGCATTCGGTCATAAACCCCTGAAGGTGACGGCTTGTAAAACATTCAGATTTGTTTGTCCAAATACAGATACGTGGCATAATATTTAGAAATGTATTTTCTTTTGGAGAAAGCATTTGAAGAATCCAATTGCTTATGAATCATTATACAGGGTGTAAATTTATTCAGTGTAGTTTTCTCTCATTACGTAGTTGCACCACTTGATACTTTCACCAAGACTTCATATTCAATTTTCGATTACACAGCAATATAGTATATCAATTAAATTTTACTATAGATAGTGAAAATAACTTTCTCCGTGTACTTGTATTTAGTATAAATCTATATTGTCACCTTATTGACCTTATTTATTACAATCAGATTAGCTATACCATCGAGAGTCAAGCCACTTAAGCTTAAAATTGCAGAAAGAAAATATGAAAAGGAAAGATAGAAAAAAATGGATTATAAAAAACTGTGTAAGTGAAAGTATCGTATTCCTGTTACTATTTCTACGCAAATGGATAAGCTGTAAGGAAGGACCCCGTATAAGATAGTTTCTTTGATTGCGTGGGCAGTAGGCACACAATTACGTCATCAACGCTTAGCTTTGCTTTTCCTGGATCCTTAGCAATGAAATGTCGGTTTACTCAACATTCAGCAGCCGTGTGACCTTTCCCTCACAATAATTAATTTACCCCGAATTTAAGTTAGTTAACTACACAAATGTATGCACTGTGGCTACTCTCACTGGCTTAGCTTTAATCTTAAACGATGAATCACCCAACCAGTTTCACCTTTCCCTTTCCAATAGAACGATATACATAAGTTATTGCAATTAAGAAACCTTTCTCGGTTTACTACTTAAGACTCGTTCCTATTTCGGCAATTTACTTAGTTGTCAAGACTTGCACCACAAATTTAGAAACGATTTTTCAATAAAACTTTGCTTGTGCCTTGCGACGATATTTCCTGGCCGACAGAGAGCTATTACTCGTACTATTATGTAATATCTAATACTAGCTAGATTCTTAGCTTGCTAACTATAAATACAAACAATTCCTTGGGGAAAGTCCGTGAGAACTGAGCACGTTCTTTAAATATTGCATAAATATGGTTTAGTTGATGGAGTAATCCTCTGAAGAGCAATCGATCTTGAGAATGGATTTCATATCCATGCAAATTTAAACAAGGTGGCACATGGCTTCATATCGACTGATTGCATTATTGTTTCACAATGTGATGTGATATATTGTTGAATTCTTGCTCGAAGTTATTATAGTGGTACTAGGGAAGAAAGAGAAACAAACGAAGGAAGAATGGAGCATTTGCTTCTGACGGGACCCATTTAATTCCAAAACTCTTATTGTAGGTAATGAAATACTTAATAAATGTTAAAGGAAAGTGTGAAGCAGAACTCTGCAGGACCGGCCTATTCATTGTTACTCATTTTTCGCTGAATGCGAATAAGTGAGCGATTCGGCTGACTTGTTGAGGATACACAGAAAAGTATTTATAAACCTTCACCGCGAAGCCCTACAAATAGTAGAACGGCAAAAGTCGCAAACGATTTAACAAAATATTCGTTGTCATATTTAATTTTTATTATTAATTTTTAAATTCAAAATATATTTATCACAAATATTGTAATTCAATACAATTCTACAATAAATTTTTCTCGCAACAATAAATAGTAAATATGAAAAATGTAGCCAAGACTTTTAAAATTCTTAAAAGGGTGAAGGACAAGTAAAACTCAAATCTCTGGATTTTTTTTATATTTTCTTATTAATACTAATTGTTAAGACTTCTATCCTTAAAAATCCACAAGGTACATACAATGTTAATGCATGATGCGTTTCAGCTACCCGTAGTGTAGCTTTCTGGCTACTAAACTTGTTTACGGTAAACAAAAATTGTTGAGATATTTTGGCATTTGGTGTTAAAAGTTGAGACGGTTGAGGCTTAATAAATCTTGGGAGGAGAGGGCACTTTCTTCCTATTTAAATATGTATGGTACCTAACCTTTATTACTACCGGTTATGTATGACATAATGCTTTTTAATCATTATAAATAGATAGATATGTACACAAATTCTACACTTATATGAGCTATCAAGTTGAAATAATGAATTATGATAAGATAACTAATATGGAAATCGACTGAAAAAATTGTAATCTAATGGTATCTAACTATGGTTGACATTTACAAATATTTTTGAAAATCGTCAAGGCTGGCTTTTCTGACGAACAAATCAAAATTACTAAAAAATACTCAAATATTAAAGATAAATCAGGTTAATATTATATCTCTATATAGCACACAAATCAGAAAGCAGAATTCTTTCCTAAATATGTTTAATATGCATAATTTCGCAATTTTGTTCAAAAACTTCTCTATTTTAAAGATACATTTTACATTACGTATTTTGTTTACTAAATATAAATGACAGGGTTTTGACCGGGCGCAATTTTTGTTACGAGTTACGGAGCAGAATGTTTATACAGATAATAAATTTACGTAGGCGTAGGCATACAATTGAGATAAATTAAGTAAACCGTTTAATATAGACGAACAATGAATATATAAGAGCAAAACATCCTTGTTTACTATTTCCTGCTTTGTCCAACAAATTGTTTTCCTCTTTTCGTAAGCAGATTAATTTGTGAGTATACTATACAGTAGTATAACTTTGTTTCATTCATTTGTCTCACTTAACCCTTTTCAATTTGGATTATTATTTCCTTCCAATCTGTGTAGGTATATCATGTATAATGGTGACATCCCGTTGGTACACATTAATTTAATAAGTTTACGCGTTTCAATTGTCTGTGGAACAATAGCTGCTTAAACATTTAAGTTTGCACTCATTTACTACATAGTTTAGCCTCCATTGCACGACGGAACTATTGAATTGTTCCGCTTCAATCGTAAAATAAATAAATGACATCAGCAAACATATTGACCCGAATTCCCTTGTTGCCTGTACCTAACTAAATAGAAAATATGAAAATTGATATGAATAATATATGAAAAATATGAAAATGTATATATATGAAAAAGCCCACCTATGTAATTTAGGTGTGTGTTAGTAGGAGGTCATATTAGCTATTGAAGAGCATAATAAGAACACCGCTCAATCCTCGGTGGGACTATTTGCAGTAACTCCTTAAATAACCTGACCATAAGGCCTTGCTTTATGGAATAATCAGAGCCATCCTCCCAGTTGAGTTACAAAAACTCAATAGGTCGGCGGGTGATAAATCCGATAATCGCGGCAATAGGCAGGAGCCTAAGTAAATGTTACGCGTCATAGCGAGCGCGGCGCATTCACCTATGTAATGGATGTAATTTAGGTACCTCGTTACCAAATTACTTGAGATTTCATGTTAATTCAACCACCACGATTACCATAATAACGATGATAAACAATGCACTTAATTTGAAAATTTAATACACCATTTACGACTGTTTATTACTATTTCTAATCCTACATATTCGACAAATTCGACACTTGTAAATCAGATGCAATTTGTATTAGCGCCTGTCATAATAGAACATTACAGGAAATTTAATTTACGCTTAAGTTAACAAAATACATGTTATTTCATGTGCAGGTAAAATTAAGTTAGCAACAGCTAAACATTTCATATAATATACTTTACGTTTTAATTTGCAAGTACAGAAACCAATTAATAAGCAATATCCTGTAACTGATCTATTTTAATAAAGCGACTGAAGAGTTCTTGATAAGTCCCACTCAATGCGAAATTGTAGTTCGTTTATTTTACTAAAATGCTAAAAAGCGAGATTTGAAGAGATCAGTTAGATCAGGGATTTAGATACTTCTGCAGTTACATAATACTCCATTTTTTGGAAGATAGCAAATGACAGGATTGATGGCAGCCGACGAACAGACTAGAAGTAGATTATTAAAATAGCTGACGATGAATAGATGATATGAGAAAGTGTTGTGTATGATATCAGATCAGATAACTCACTCAGATTAAGTCAAATCATGATCATAATCCAATTACAATGCGTCAACCTTCTGCAGTATTTTATATGTAGGAAAAGTTAAGTTAAAGCTTTGCCTGGCGAGAGCTCTCGTTACTGCGAATGTGCAATATTCTTGTATTAATGTTAAACCAAGTGAATGAATATATGGAACAGATGCTACAGCTACGCAGGAAATATTCTCAAAATATGAAGAGTTTACCGAGGTAGCGTTTACTACCTACTACTTACAGTTACAGTATAATATAATAACCCTCTGTCTCTAAGAACAAAAAAATCCAAGGGGATCGCTCATTCAGCACGATCGTCATGAAAAGGCTAAATCTGCCACATAAGAAATCTAACACGATTATTGACACTTTGACACCATCACATCATATCAGTCGTTCTCGTCAGTCACTATATGATCCCATTTGACGCATTCACTTTCACATCCATAACATAAAAAATTCCCTTCCTTCCGTCTCCATGTTTGACGATTCATTCTTGGAATTCTACTATGCGTGTCTTCCACTGCATAATATGTAGTTCACAGTTCATCTTGTAATGTAATTGTACGTATGTACATAGTCGTGTAGGTATTAAGTATATATAATAAGGTAATAGACTAGAAAAACATGGGAATCATCGAAATTCACAACCAGTTTGGATTGGAGAAAGCCTGATTCTGTTTCTGATGCAATGTACATAATGAAATGATTCTATTAGAGAGAAAGGAACTACTTTATACTATTTACATAGCAAGAGAACCAAAGCCAAGCCAAACCAAAAATGAGCTCATGATTATTCTCTAATTGCTCCGCTTCCAAACATTTTCATTCAACTCACTCTTCCCAAAGTCTTAAGTAAACCCTTCCTTTTCATTCGCTTCAGTTCACTTCAACTAGCAACCAAAACCAACGCAACTAAGGAAGAAAGACGAAGAAACTATTTAACATTTACAGATACTTATAGCTACTATGTACATAATATACGTATTGTATATCCTACACATTAAAATCATCCTTTGAGTATCAAATTATTATTCAATGGTTTACATTTGTGAAAAACACAGCTTCAACTCGATATTTGGTTAAGTTTCCGTCGGGTATGTGTGTATTTCGTGATTATTTATTGTGGTGTAACTTTCTCCATGATTAAATTTCAAGATGACACTTGTTTTCGTCAAACTATAACACTAGAGGATCAGGTCATAGCTTTCTCCTTCTCTTAAATGTATGTATTTGTATATTTGAACAAAGAAATGGGAAGAAAGTAGAAAATGCATTTTTGAGAGCCTTATGACCCCCAGTCACAATATTTTGCAAAATATTTGTAATTCAAAGAATCAGAAGAGTCTGATTTTTTTTATGAATTTGGTGTATAATTAAATATGTAAGTACAGTATTAACGGTAGTGCAAAATTTATATTTTGAAATTGTTAATGCGTTATACACTATGAAAGTGCACGATGTATTTTTGGAAACTGTATATGATGATGGGTGTTCTAAGATTACATGGAGGAGTACAGCAACGTATTAGCAGTGACGGGAAACAAATGGCAGTTTAATTGCGCGAGACAAAGTTTCATTATTATTTCCTGACATTGAATAATTTTATTTGCGACCTGGAAAAGTTTTTAAACATTTAGATAATCCACCAACTGTCTATTTTGGGAGGGCTATACGTATGCTATATATTTATGTAAGTGAACGTGAGTACAAACCGACCTAATGGTTATTATCGTTATTATTGGCAATTTGTTGTAACCTATTTACGTTCTATAACGGATGTGTATTTCATACTGTAATATTTATGACAGTTGCGAGTGAATAGCAAATATAAAAAAATAACAAAGTAAAAATAGTAGAGCTTTATTAATATAAATTACTTTGCTGAAAACTTTGACGTTTTAGAATATCGGAATTATTAATGAAAATAACTATTTACGAGCACAAATTTACATTTAGTAGTTTTACCTACGTAAAACTCAAAATAGATATTATAAATAGTAGATAACAGGTAATGCAAATATCTAGTAGACTTGAAGAATCTTGAAGATAATAGAAAAACTTCTTGGGCATTGAGATATATTTGTGAATCTTTGGCGTGAAAAGGAGATTATTGGAGCTGTTTTGCTAGAAAATTCGGGACCAGACCATCCTAACGAACAGACGTCTGACTCTTTTTTAAAACTTTCTTTCTGCTGAGTAAAGTTTTGTGACGTCCTCTAAATTTCGCCCCAATTGTACTACTTAAGGTTTTACTATTTGCAAATATTTTCTACAGTTGGCTTTACTCAAGGTTTATATGTACAGGGGAGATGAATATTATGCAGATTGTAGACTTAAGAAATTTCACATTATCTATCTGTAATTCTGTAATTATTTTATGTGAGTAGCTCATTTCCATCACACAACAAAATACTATAATAGGAAACTCCTAAATTGTAACGCCTTTTTAAAATGTTAAATTTTTTTCACAATTTTATGAAATGGCCTATGTTCCTCTGGACAAAATCCTTTCCATGCATTTTACTCCGTTGACAATGACACAAGGGACGTCGAAAATTCCTCTACCCCAGACAACCACCAACACGTTCTTCTTCCCGTTCTTGTCCAGCCAGTGGGTGATGGCCGCTTCCGCTAATGCAAAATTTTATTTTATCTCAAATATTGCGGGGCAACTCATTTTATTTTCATTTTGATACCATAGAAATATTTTAATATATAATATATTGTGGGTGCATATGCATTACTTTGTTTTGCTTTATTATCTATCTTATGTAAAGTTTTCGTATCTATTCTACGGCATTCTTCAAGTCTTGAAGGTAAGTTCAAGTTGAGATCATCAATGAAATATTTGTGAAACTGTATATGTGCTCACACATTTGTAGTATGTAATTAATACAACTTTTTCACAAGTTTAACAGCCTTGGATTCAAAACCCTATTCACGTAGCTTTGGAATGTGCAAGGACAAAATACTTGTCTACTTACTACAGACTATACTATCTCCTTATGAAATCAGGAAATACGCACGAACATTCTTCTTGCAAAGGTGAAGCAGGCCGATGAAAGTATTTTGTAGAATTCTTTTTCTTACATTTGAATTCATTTGAATCTTAAAGAAAGAATGAAGGGTATTACTATTTCTTTCTGTAGGACAGCTTCCTTGTGGCTACGTAATAGTTTTGCAATTAGATTTATAGGCTAAATGGACTTTAGAGAAATATTTATCCGAAAGGTATAAAAACAGTAACAATTTCATTGTACAGATAAACGGCAGTGTAGAAAACATGAACTACCCATAAGCGTAGAATTTAATAAGTATCTGTTTTAATGGTCTAGCTTAAGAAATGCATACTAATGCCAATAATCAAATTAAAGTTTTCTATATGTAAAACGTACTTAAATGTATTTGCTATATTTATCTACAATCTGCGCCCGTGCCTGGAATATTGAATGTGAGAAAAGCTTCGGTAGGATTGTGGGTGGGATGAGGCACTCAAAGTTTAATCTTGTAATCTCAATGAAACTACTAAACAAATGGGGTAAAAATAGTTGGCGTCTTTTTCATCCATGGGCTCTATTTGTCTTAGACTTGACTTGACTGGATCTCCTTCCCACGCATTCTCTCATCTCATCCCATCTCTTTAAAGCCTGCAGATCCATTGAGCACCACATCACATAAGAGCAGGAGATGATAAAGAAAACTTTTACTCTTTTCTATAAATTTTGCAGCTTGCATTTCATTTCAACCGTTTTGCAAAGAAGTACACTATTTCTATCCTAATAAAAATTAGTGCACACACAGTATAGAGTGTGGGAGATGTGTAAGCCGTAAGCGTAAGAAAGTAAGCCATGACACTCACGTTTTTCTTTACATACAGCGAACAAGCACTTTTGGACAGTCTAAAAATATTGCCATGATATTGTCACCTTGTCAGAGGGTTCCTGACACTATAATGTGAGTGTGAGTAGATACGTCATAAAACATCACGTTTCTATTTACGAAGGATTTCCAACGACACTACACTTACTCCAAATGACTGAATACAGCACATTTAGATCTTTACGTATAGTGTATGTAATTAAATAAAAATAATTAGAAATGAAGAATAGTCCCGAATTTGTACATTTCAAGTTATTTCCTTTCAGTTTGGAAACAAATATTTGACTTTATTAGTATAATAAATAATAGAAAGTAAGACAATCGAATATTTATCGAAAAATATACTGAAATTGCACAGCACAACTACAAAGAATTGACAATCGTTTAGTATCTGTACGAATGAGTAGAGTAGGTACTTACGTTTCTATATGGGCTCGCGATTATTACTTATTTGCGAACTAAAAATTACTATTACATTTTCCGGTTTAAAAAGTTAATAAATACTTAAAACTACAACTAGATATTTAGAAAAACATATGTGTGTGTATACTACGATTAAAATTCTAATAAAATAAATGTAATGAGTGTTGTATAAGAAATAAATAGTTACTTTAGACAATTTATGCGTGAAAATTGAAATAGCGTTTTAAAACCTTTGGTTGCAAAAATTTACTACATTATAAACTAGTAACTAAAATTGTTCGCGAAATTAACTTTATAGTTAAAGTAGAAGGAATTACTAGGAATTAAGTGAAAGAGGTAATATTTTCTAGAATGTATGTTTCAGTCGTTTCTCGTTCTAAGTTAATTGATGCAAGTGAAATGGACACGCCGCCCAGAAAACTATTTTCTTGAAGTGGATCGTGATGCCACACGGAAACTTGAAGCCTTCTTTGGCGAATCATTTCCAATGGCAGTCGGTACTCAATCTAAAAATATCATATAAAGTAAACAGCGGTATTAGTATTTTTATAGAATGTTTCATCTGTAACATTCTATACAAAACAACACGTTCTTCATTATCAACCAACCTATACCTAATAGCGTATCTTTAATTTACAGGAACCCAGCTAAACAGAATTACTTCATAAATAATATATTAAAATGCATTTGTCCAATGTTATTTATTTATTATACCATTTCCATAAATGTTGGATTTTGGCTTTTTTTAATAACGCGAGTTTTTCGTTTAGTTAAACGGCACATATCCGGCTGCAAGTAAACTTTCACATAAGGAGACGGGAGCTGTCCTGTGGGACATGATAATCCTTCTGCATGCGAAACAAGGACAAGCAAGGCACCTCTTTGATATTCCAAACTTATCTTTATCGAACCATGAATTCTTGACGTATTTCTGGACTGAGCTGAAGTTTCAAAAAAACCAATTTTGTTTTTAAAAGTGACATCATAAAGTTACAATTATAATACTATTTATGTAGCATTAATTAATAAAGTTTACCCTTGATTATATCTTTTTCATCTGTATCCCAATCCGTTTCTTCATCTCTGAGCAATGGATGGAAGAAAGTATAAACAAGATCAGAATGAGAAATCTCGTCCGCCAAAGTGAATAGCGAATCCAAAAAGAGTTGCAGCTGAAATTTTCTCTTTTCTGCTACTTGTTTGACATTGGATCTCCCAAAACCAGAAGCCCGAGGTAATGGCTTTAACGATCCAATCGCCATGGGAAAATTTATGCATAGTTTGCTATGAAATTCCAAAAATTCCTTGTATGACCTATGCAGTATAGAAACTTCGGTTTGGTTCTTTCTCTTTACCTGTAAAATTAAAAGCATTTAGTATGCAGATACTCGTCTCATTATTCACATTTAATTTATTATGTAAAAAATTTAAATTACCCGTATTCTATACACGTAGTATTTCTCAGGATCATATTTTTTCTCGAATGAAATGACTTCGGCCTTCTCAATTCTGCCGTCTGCTTCCATTCTAATAGTCATAAACAAATGATAATTTGGTCTTTCTTTTATTCATATAAATATGAACCAAACATTTTAAAAGAGAGAGCTTATTAACGTACTTGTAAACAGTCGGAACAAATGAGAGTGTTGTCGCACTTCCTGTACTATCGGATGAAAATCGCAATTGTCCAAGACTGTGTATGAAGAAGTTGACTGATGTGAACCAATCCCTTTAATTTAAAGTACATATTAGTTTAGTAAAAAATAAAATAAATTAGGAAACATGAATACATGATTAAAATGGTTTTTTAAATGTTGATTACTAACTGCATGGACTCCTTAATGAATCTTGTGAATCGTGCATCCGCTTGAACGTTTGAACATTCAGGCATGAGAGCTCTTTGAATATAGGAAACAGAAGTAAGATTCACTCCGGGAATCCCCGCAGTGGCCATTAAGGCAAACAAATTGATTAAAGTATTTCCATTCTTCCGTACGACTCTGAATGCTTGGCAGCACAAGTCTACAAATTTGTGAAAGCGATTGGACTCCTTTTCGCCGTCGTTAATGACATAAACCATGTCAGACGTTAGCACAAACGGTGTTCGGTCCCTTTTAAAACTTCCAAACATTTGAGCATCTCCAAGAAACTTCCCAAAGTCGATGTGGAATAGATGGCCCTTCGTTGTTAGCATAATATTATCGTTGTGACGATCACAGATTCCCAGGACGTAAGTTACTACACAGTAAGCTGCACACGAATGTGTAAAATTTTCAATAGAACGACGATAATCTAATGTTGACGGATTCATTTTCGCTAGCCACTCAGAAATAGGACGGTCACGAAAAACTCCCGTTACGCCATAGTCCCTTTGAATGCGGCACAAGGTTTCAGAATTCTGTACCATTTCTATCATTCCTGGAAAAAATAAGAATTGGAGATACTAAATTTGTACATCTTCTTGCAAAAGTATTGTAGTTATTGTACAAATTTTATTTATTTCGTACCTTGTTTGTGCCCTGTAGGCACACAATTAAATGTCAGCACTTTTAAATCTAGAGCTTCTTCCAACCACCACTTTTCCATAACTCGAATGATTTGTATTGTAAGAACATCTTGTCTCAGATCATCTCCAATCTAAAAATAGTACATAAGTTAGAATTTTGCCCAATTTAAACCATAAAAGTGTATAACTTAAAAAGATATACAGAACATATGTTACCTTAAAGAGTGTTGACACAATACCGCTTTCAGGTAGTCTATTTGTGAATGATACTTTCAAAGGAACTGACGCGGAGTTGTAGAAGGACGAAGAATTTGTATCAATTGAAAGAACATCGTAGGATGGAGATAAAGGCAAAGGAAATGAGTCGCATGTGCCCAACACATTTAAGTCCACTTTTTGAAGTTGTTGCGTTAAAACAGTGCTTCGGTTTGAATTATTGGCATTTTTAACTAGAGTTCCAACATCAGTAAATACCTAAATATATAAAAATGAAATAAGGAACGTTTAACAAACAACGTATTTAAAATTAAAACAATAAATACCTTTCATTATAAAATGCAGAAGTTTCAGTTTAGGGTTAAGTTAGGTACATAGGTCTGCATATTTAGATATAATTGCAGGCAGTCGCTATATTCGACCCTTATCATTGCAATAGTAAAAATATTTAGACAAAATAGGTATTTAAATAACATCTACTGGTTAAAATATGTAAAAAGTGTCAAATGTACTCGCACAATTAGTTTGTGGAGTCTGGCTTGTTGAAAATGTTTTCAAACAATGTCGGTACACCAAACAAAAGCATAATATTGTGTGCATGTACTCGGAACACATTACAATATTGGTACAAAAGTGGTTCATTACTTACACATTATTAACGTAAATAATGGAGTAATTAGGTTAGTAATTAGGTTAATAAAATGTGTCTTAAAAACCTTGTAAAAACAAGTGTACAAACATAACTCCTTAGTTGGAGTTCACAAAAGATGTATTATAGGGGGCAAAAGCGTGACCATTTGCCGTTTGAAAATGTATGTACAAAGTGTAACACATTATTAAATAGCTACAAAACGTAGCTGCCTATACTCACACTCACAGTATAACTATTTAATTTTAATGATAAGAATACTTAAATATACGTACCTTGATCATTTTGACTTGCTTTATTAACGCCGTCTTCCACTTATGGCCGCAAATGACCATAAGGGAATTCAGCATAAGTTCCAATCTTCGTCTTTTTGGATCGTAGGAGATATTGTCAAGTTCTGGGATTTTACTAGAATCGCTTGCTACACTTGAAGCATCAGTGGACCATTTTCCGATCCCTACTTGTGCTACCAAAAGCCAAAATAACGTGTGCGATACTTTAAGGCAATTTAAAGCTTTCTTTAACAGAAATGTTGCTAGTGGAGATAAATCGAATGTCTCATAAGACAATGCTTCCACCAACTGAGGAAGTAGATTAATCAGCTCTTCATTTGTCATGTGCGAACTCCAGCGAATACCTACTTCCCGAACTTTCGCATCTGGAAAGCTGCAATTGTAAAAGATGATAACACTTAGGAAGGCAATTACAACCATTTTGGGACATTGTAATAAAAATTTAATATTTTTTCAGGTAAATAAATGAAATAATTTAATTACCAAGGTAAGAGAAGCTGTAAAGCATCAACAGGATCCAGAGGTCTCCATTTCTGCAACATTGCATGTAACTCGGCAAGACTGGCGTAATCCCACAGCTGGGCTGCAAGGATTACTTTTGGTAAAGCGTTGGGATATTGATACAAATAGTGACGCTTCTCCCACAAAACTTCTCTTTCGTCTGCAGGAAACTTGGTAAACGTACAATTTTCTACAATATCCATTAATACTAGTTGAGTATTGCTATCGAGCGACTGAAAGTCCCTTGTGTTTATCACAGCGGTGGGTATTTCAGGGAAGTAAAGGTCGTAGCCAAAATCAGCTAGCTCGATAGCTAAAATTAAGCCAAAAATATTATTACCTAAATCAATCATTATTTAAATCATTTTCTATTACTTCATTGCAATAAAATGCGTACTCATTAACGGAGCATCTTCATCCGAAGAAAACGAAGAGTTCGGGGCAGGTCCTAATTTTCTTTGAACGAGTCCCATAGGCCAAAATGGTAACAAGTAATGGCCTTGTGCTAACATCCTATATTTTCAAAAAGAAAAGCAGTTGTTTATTTATCCGAAGGAAAGGACAAATGGGATTTGCCAAAATAAATTAGCATGCTAATTACCCTTTGTAGTTAAAGCATTGCATGCTCGCCCAACTGAGTTCTTCTGGCTCGGGCACTACACCGTTATCGTCGGCTTGTTTAATTCCACTTAGTGTAAAAACTAATCGAGCCTCGCGGGGAATTATGCAGAAGGGAAGGTGGTCAAATGTCACACAGGAATCGACGACTATTGTTGTGAAAAATAAGTTATTATCGCCCTTTGTTACAGTGACATTGGCAGTACTTGTTTTTCCCATCCATCTAGTTCCGTGATACAACTCCATGCTTAGAAAATATTCTGTATAGGTGGTTAACCATTCCGACTTGAGTCTATGAATGGCCCCTACTCGGACCATGAACGATTCGCTTATTTCCGACATCATTTTACAACCTGCATTAAATAAATCAGTTTTCATTTTAATAATTAAAGTTTTAATTAGGCATTTAGTTCTAATCAATACTTGGAATCTACTTAACTACTATAAGTATTGTGACTCACCTTCAGGTTCTGCTGCCCTAGTAGATGTATTAGGAACTTCTTTCATTCTAAAACTAACAGGGAAGGACGTAGAATACATTTCGATGAGAACCCTTAGCGATTCTTCGACATTATCCAAGGAATTTAGTAAAGCTGTTTTGAAAGGATCTTCAATATTATTATTTGATTTTGATCGTGGAATGATTTCGACATAAGAGTGCCGGTTGCTAATATCTGAACCAATTAATGTGCGTCTGGTAGTTTCTTTTTCCGACGAACCAACATACTTCGTTTTTGAGCTCCAATCTTCACACGTTTTAACCAGGGCGTCTAAGCTATTTTTCATTTCCACAGTTTCCACTTTTCCCAATAGAACACATACGCCTTTGACTAGTTGAATTATTGGCGCCGGATTAACGAACATATTGTCTTTGGTACTGTTGCTTTGTGAAGTAGGGGAATTCAATTTTATCTTTATCTTTTCAGACTCTTTATCGAATACTTCGAGAAAACGTGATATTTCTTGATATGTTATTGTTTTTGAATGGGTTTGAGGCAGAATATTTTCTATTGTAAAATCAGATACTTTTCTGTCGTCGTGGTTCTAGCAATCAGAATAAATTAATTTTAGCCAAACCGAACTCAATTAAAACAGTATGAAGGAGAATTACTTAAGATTTAAATAGCGTTTACCGTTCTGGCCCACGAGTGTTTATCCAGCGAAGATCTATGACACAAAACTAGCTGTACATCCACGTCTAACTTAATGCATTCTTGAATATAGCGAAAATGTGATAAAGATTTCTCTGAGTCCATATATTCGTTTAATCCTTTTACTCTCAAAATGTAATCGCTCCCGCAACCTTCAATTTGCAACTCTACCAAGCATTGCTCAACAACTAATTCCACGCCAGCAGAAACTGTAAAACAAAATTACAAGGGTTAATATAGGAACATTAGGCATAAAAAATGAGAATACTTTATATTTACACATAATATTGTATATGTATAGAAAAACAATTCATTTGAATCCGACCAATAGGAGGTACACGCGTGCTAATTAGCATTTAATTGCTCTTATTGATAGGACTTACCATCACTAGTAAACACAACGGGATCTTTGGTAAACGATTCGTTCCAAACAACTATTTTAAGGCTGTGTCCACTTGAGCAACTATTTTTTTCATGCGTTGCAGCTCGAATATAGCCCACATTTGTCTCATGGTCAGTGTGTTGAAAAGAATCTGTAATAAATCAGCCGAACATGTAATTTAGTTCAATTAGCAAACAAATGTAATAACACGATTGTCGCTATTCGTGAACGATATTAGGATTGGTAGATATATATTAGCTTACGTCGCAGCTTTCGTAACATCTGATAGAAAGCTTGAATTTCGTTAGTTGCAACAGACATGTTCTTAATGCTTTCAATGTTTTCATAAAGTTTCCCTTGTCTTTTCCCCTGTAATTAAAGAATTGTCAAATTACACATTTTTTCCATTGCCAATTTTTTTTAAATTTAAATTGATTGGCTAAGTAAATCACCTTTTTGCGTGAAGGCAACCTGTTTCTGTATTTGGACGAATTTCTGAAAAGTTTGGAATCCCTCGTAGAGTTATTGCTATCTCGTTCTGCGTGAGGCATTTTAGGAAACCTGCCGTATAATTCGGTAAAATCAAGGCCTTTATTATAACTTTCACCCCCAATGGCTTCAGCTTGCGCTCCGACGGTTTCAGAGGCATTTGAATAAATAGACGGTGTAGAACAGGACACAGCATATTGATATTCGTATGGGTTGTAGACATTGTAAAAACTAGACTCATCTTCTGTATAATCTTTCCCTCCAAGACTTCCATAAATACTATCTCCTTCAAACTCGTCCAAACTCGGATATAAGGACATTGAACTGTGAGCACTGGCATTCGATGTACGGTTTGACGAAGATGGAATACATCCTTGCCCTTGAGTGACTCCATTTCCATTTGATTTACTATTTGTATTAAAATTTACTGGCTCTAATGACTTTGCAACTTCTTGGCTTATCCTCGCTTTCCGGTTTTCCCTCAAAACTAATGGATCAAAATCTTCCAGAATTTTTTGAGGATCCCCTTGTCCGAAATCAATCAAATCTTCACTATTAGAAAGCTGCGATAGATCACTCGCTAATTTGCCATACATGCTTGGAGTTGGCGTTGACGTCGGTGTAGACTTCGGTATTTGCTTAAAAGCGCTATCTTTACTTATTACATCCAATGAGGGTGACTTTGTGGGAAACAGCTTATTCTCCGTCGGTTTCCAATTGGGAAAAGCGGGGCTGCTTTGCTTTCTTAAAACGACTTTATCTACAGGATTAGAATACAATGGCGATATCATTCGTAGATTTGGATTAACTACAGCTGGCGATGGAACTGGATTTGAAGTTGGAGTTGGAAGTGGAACGCATTGCTTATTCGCAAATACACTGATGTCAAGGTGTCCACTTTTGTTCAGCAAGCTATTCGAATTTTCAGAAGGCGAATTAAAAATAAAATCTGTGTCAAAATCGTTAGAAGGGTCTAATTTTTTGTGACTAATTTTTGGACTGGCTAAATGGATGAGATCGTCGCTGTTTGGATTTTCATTTCCCGTCTCACCCCCCGATGTTCCTGTTATGTAAATACATTCAAAAACCCTGTTAGTTTGTTATCTCATTAACTCCAAAATGTTTCGAAATAGTATTTAGTAAGTTAATATAAACCTGATGCTTGTTGTGAAGGCTGATTTTGATTTTGGCTTCCGGGCCTCCGAGATCTTGATGGCAAACTGCTTTGCCTCCGAAAGGCCAAGGGCGGTGGTATTGAATTTTGAGTAATTGTGTCTTTGAAATTGTCTCCAGCTGCAGCCTTCGGTTTATTTGGTACTGCATAAATGTCTCTGGAACTCGGTCTCGGTCGCGACTTCATGTCAACTGTATCTCCACTATTACCTGCTAATCAAAAACAAATACGTAAACGGATTACATCACCACCAACAATTCCAATATCTTGCACAATTACCAATCTATTGACGTAAGCGTTAAGTTAAACCTACCACACGAAACAAGTACTAATTCTACAATGAACTTCGCTAAATAAATTCTCCATATTATTATTGCAATAGGTTTATTTATAATTGTAAAAATAAGAACAGTAGTTAGTGTTTTACTTGTCTGGTCATGCTTGATGCAGGATTGAGGTTAAATAAATAATACATTAACGGGATTATTAATAGTATTAATACGTGAATGGGTATATTAATATTAATTACATTGTGCAACATCCTTAGAGCCTTCTCTACTACTCTCAACCGGAAAATAAGAAAAATATCCAGGTTTTCCTTGTAGCCGTATTTGTTTACCATAACTTTCCAGACTTAATTGTTTAGCTCTTTCCAGGTCTTCCAGAAATTGCCTTTCAGTCGGAGATATGTTTCCACTGCTGCGAGATGCATCTCCCATTCTCCGAATTCAAAATCAGCTTATTGCAAACATAAAACAAATTATAAACACAAACTGATTCTGTCGAACCTTTCATTCGATTAGCTGTACTTGTACTGTACTATAGGAACTTTTACAACATTTAATTAAAAACTAATACACCTTCTTTGTATAAGACGGCTAATTAAAACTAAACAAATAATAATATGTGTAAATACATATTACACGCAGACTAAAAATATTTTAATACTTATCGTTTGTTACTTAAAGGCCAGTAGTGCACAGTAAAGTGCAGTAAAGTCGATTAACTTAACTAACTCTGTTTGTACTTGGGCTTTCTCTTTTTCAATGCAAGAGAATTATTATTACTGTATTGTGAACTCTCTGACTACTGACATACATACACGTAGTACAAAAATACAAAACTGCAATTTACTACTTCATATATATGTACCAATACACAAATATAATATATACATACCTATATACACACACAATATTTATATAAGAATCCTTTTTGCCTGTAGCTGTGCATATTTCCGTATATGCATGTCGTAATAATGAAAGATTTTAAGCAGGTAGATATGCTACGTATTATTATACAATGCTCTTGAATTCACTCTACCTGGTCTATATACAAATATAACATACCTGCCTATGATAAACTTTTCTCAACATTAGATGCAATAAAAACAGCTGATAAACCATCCAAGTTCAAAAAATGCTGGCGCAGTGTTATGTCGGTTACAGAATTCTTACTAGGTTTTATTTAGATTTTTAAGCATTGAAGTATTCCTGTCCTGGTTTTATAATTCCCTATATCATATGCAATAATGCTTCTACTAACAACTAACAATAGAAGCATATAATATTATTACAAATAAACCATTATAGATCAAGTTATGTTTTAATTGGTAAATAATATGTATTTTATTAGCTAATAGGTACTTTTGCCACATACCTGTGACAGCAATCGCTATATAATATTGCATTTTGCATTGTCTCATCCTCAACGTCAACATACAGATGGATGCATTGATACAATTATACCATATTAATACACTGAAATAATAATGTAGACAAAATAGTAGCTTCTAAATTATTTGTTTACCACAACTATAAACAGTTAAATCGCAGTTAAACCAATTATGTATATAACGAATGACATAGTTTGAGAGTGGTTGGTACATCGAGTAGAATTAGTATGGATTAAACCACAGTAACATAGAAAATAAATGCGATGCAGAAACATAATTTAAGTATGTAAGTATACATAATATAGACAAAAAATGTTCTGAATGCTCTGCTCAATCCCAAATATTATATTATCTCAATTAGAAATGTAATCTATCCCTCCTACAGTAGAAATGGTACCATAGAGAGCGTTGGGGAGCCTATTATGATTCCAATAGTTACATAATGAGAGTAAGGAAGAAGTATTATTTAATACAAAATTTTTTGTTTTACTTTTACAAATAGACTTACTTGTTAAAAAGTATAATTATAGTTTGTGGTGCTGAAATTTTGCACATTTATCAGTTTTCTATTCATAATCAAGACATGACATGACACTTTCTAATAGTTCTTTAAGTAAATATGTACGAACAGTGAAGCATAAGTATAATGTGTAGATTGTAGAGTGCAGCTGCAGACATTGAGACATTAGGTGTGTTAGTAAATACTCACAAATGTCATTCCGTAAAGAACATAAATTAATTGCAGTGTTCTAATATTTAGGATGTAATACTATTTATTTAATGAAATGCATCATTTCATTGTAGAGCTAGAGGTTAGAATATTAGTAACGCTAATTAACAGAAATATTGTAACAAATAATCAAAAGTGATTATTGATGTGTTAAAAAGACAACATTAAGTTGCAAATGCTGATTTCTTTCATCAGTCTACTGATATTTTTCTGACTGTCATAAAATTGTCAAAATGACAGGATTTTGCAGCGTGGGACATTACATTTGAATTAAAATCTTAAACTACAAGTAAAAATAAATACAATAATTACGTGTAATGCCTAATACAAACTATACAAAGTAAGTAGATCAATTTACTAGTAAGTCCCAATATTATAAACGTAACCCGAATCAAATTATTTACACTCTGAACAAGGTGTTTCAAATTATTTATTTTCGAAAATGTGTACAATTTTGGTGGGAATTGGAGCAGCAATCCGTTTCTCTGTAACAAAAAATCTCAAATTGCCTAAACCTACATGAGAAAAAGAATCATTCAAAAACAAATAACACACATAATTGGAATCTTTATCTTTAATTGATAATACAATATCATTACTTAAAGAATTTTTAAGGCTAGTTACAGTAATATGTAAGTAAACGTATTTATTATTTATGTACAATAGTGTATGTGCTTTTGTGCTTATGGGTACTACATTTTAGTTTAGTAATAACAATATTTTATCCATGTAACATAAATAAATACCTATAACTAAACCTAAATTCCCTTTCGATAAATCCTCTTCCTGTACTACTGGTAACATAGTAAAATAAGTTGTATAAATATGTCTGTTAACAAATAAATTGTAATCTCACTGAGTCTTTGTGACAAACTACAGTTGTTTGAAAGTGTACCCCAATAAATGTATTTTCCCCTTAGTAGTACTTTTTCTAATTAGCTTATATACTGGCTTCGATTTACAGGTGGTGAAGGTGACTGCAGTGCCTGGTACTAGTACTTGACTAACTAGGACTACTAACACTACACCATACACCATAGCATACTTACCTAAGTATAATTGCAAGTGTAGGTATATATGTAATTAATATATATTATGTTCTTATCATTAGAATATCTACATAGCTATGTAGATGTTAGTACTTTTTGATGCTAATTCTAATACTAATTTCAATAGTAATGTAGATGCTGATACTAATGTCCAGATAGATATTAATAGTATTAACACTTTAATACTTATAGTATGTGTAGTAAGTATTTGTATGTAGCATATATACAAACTAACTGCAAGTATTTGGAAAAGGTACTAGTTACCGTAAACTACGAAGTCCCAGGGGAATTATTATTTCAAGCCTTCTTTTGAAGCCAAAAAAATGCACATGATGAATTATTTTGTCCATCGGGAATTGAGGTTTAAAGTGCAAATTTTTTTTATTTCGTCAACATTTCATACCAAAATCTTACCACCTTGGGTACAAATAATTTACCTTTGCTAAGTCTTATCTACACATTTTTACATCGACATTACCTTTACCTTTAGACATACGTCAGCACTTGCGTCAGCATTTCTTTAATACACTCTTCCATACTATTCGACATGGGGCACTATTTTGTCCATGGGGAATTGAGGTTTGAAGTACCGATTTCTTTACAAAAATATGCAAAAATCCCCCAGTGGGGAACTAATTACTAATTGGCCATGGGATACTATTTCGTAGTTTACGGTAGTTGTATTTGGGTTTGTGTACACTGGGCAATAGAAAAATGTAGTCTTACTTATCTAAAATGAATACCTTTACTGATTGCATTTGAATAATACGTATACTATTTATGTACTAATATAATAAAGCTATGCATACAAAAATCTTTTCTATTGTAACCTGTAACAAATGACAAATAATCAATCGAATTCATATAAGGAAAGCACTGAGAACAAACACTTTCACTTTTTTTCCCCAGTCTTGGATTGGCTCTTGTCATTTTTGGAAGCCGCATCGAATTTCGCCCTGAATTCATCGATAATTCTCCAGCTTTCAGTGCCGTACATATTGACCACCGGCTCCCAGCTTGTAGTCCTGTAAGCAAAATTTATTACATTATTATTATTATTAATTCTGAGTTTTTGATTATACAGGTAAGAGGTAGCACACATTATCTCTAGTCTGTAACAATGATTTAAATATAATTAACACAAGCCACTACAAAACGGATTGAACCAAAAGTGGCATGATGTGATGTGATGAAATTAGCTTAATTGGCATAATAAGAGATCATTTAGTAGGACTGAATTATCTATCGTGTGACAAAATCTCTCGTGCGACAAAATCTATCACACAACGTTGTCAGGTTTGTGTTGTACTGCGTACTGCAACTTAATTGTAATTTTAAACACATACACTGATACATACGCACTAATTTGTCGTATTATAGATTTCGTCCTGTTTCCGTTTGGAGTAAAGTGAGATTCATAGTTGTATTTCTAAAATCGTCCGCCTGCTATACCCGACTTGCCATAATATGCTGTTACTTACAAATTTTGTGACATGACCAATACTACGCGATGGTGGGGCAGGAGTTGCCAATTTAATACGTTAAAGAACTAAACCTGCGTCCTTAGCCATATTAGGCGTAAACCAAATCTCACCGGGCACCGGGGTTTGCCAACTCTCATAAGTATGCAATGTATAATATTCATGGATGGACGGACGAACGGACAGGACAGAAGTACTCTTATAAGTCGTCTATCGACCACTTAATAAACACACTTGGTTCTACGTAAAATACAGCTAAGAAATATATAATTTGTAAAGAACGTGCACTTACTTTGGCTTCCACATCCACTGGACCAAGACTTCTTCCGTCCCGTCCCGTTGACACCGATACTGAAGTATCTTCTCGACACTATATAGTGTGTTTTCATCCACTGTAGGTGTAGGCGCCGACGGTGGAACCTTCTTTTTTGGTTGGAATGACATTGAACTTTTACGTATATTCCAATCGAGTTTTGTGGGACAAGTTTGCAATAACTTAGAGGGCACTGAAAAAATAGTTGTATATAATTAGTAAAATGTAATTTAATTAATTATTATTAATGAAATAAATTATGAAAATTGCTTTGCTATTCAATTATCTAAAATAGGATTAGCGGAAACAGCAAAAGTCTAGCTCAGAGTCAGAATCAGAACTGTTCAGACTTAATTTGGTTTTGAGTCGTCACAGCCGTCGTTCACATTTCATTTTTGTGCTAATGATTAGTGATAGTAGTACAGAAAGAAATTAAATTAAAGAGAGATAAAATTATTCAGCGTCTCAGATTTCAAGTTATTTATGTATATTATTATGGATGCGTAGGCGTATACCTATTCGTTTGTGTAGCGAAGGTGAGGTGTATGTAAGGACAATAGGACCAATCAAAAGCAGTATAAATTGTAATTGTGATGTGATTTCAAAAGAAATTGAGGAATGCAAGCAGATAAGACATTGTTTGTGCGTCTGTATGTAACTAATTATCCATCTCAAGGATTTGAAAAGGAATCTAGTGATATATGTATTAAATATTATTATTATTATTTACATATAATTGTATGTATATACCTACATCAAGTTCATACGTTCTCAAGCAAAAATTATTAGGAAGATAAAGTACATCCATAATTCTTCAACTACCTATAGCATATAATATTTACTCTAGGTAGTACTATTTGAGAACAAAAGGAGATAAAAGTATGATTTGAGATGAATAGTAATGTGGATTAAATTAATGCTATTGTACTACTTTACTACGCATTTAGTAAGGATTATGAAAATATTAGACGCAAATGCATTAAAAATTTTAGGAGTGCATTTTTGGATATCCTATTTGCTGCACATGCTGCCTTGTACTAATAATATCATGCTTAAATATTCACTTTCACTCTCCATCGAGAGATACATATATTTAATGTGGTACAGTATAAGAGGGATGGTGATGAGATGATGATGATGATGATATGATGGGATCATGAATTATGATGCGTGCGTACCACCTGCGAATATATGCGAATATACTATACATATACAATACGCTATGCTGGTGAGCTATGGGGTAGCATATCCGCAATGCATTATTGGAAGCATAGTGTCAGCTCAATCCTCGGATACGGAAGATATTGTGGCCAACAGGCGTGAGCACGTGGCCAGGCAACAGAGCCTAGGATATTGTTGTTATTTCACGTCCTGTAGGGAAATTCCCGCGGCGGCTATCAAAATTGACATTGGACGTTCCGCAGTAGGTACGGGAGGTCGGGGTCTCTCGGATTGGTCTTCTAGATCGGGGATCCAAGAGAGGGAGAATATCTCACGAATGACGAGATTGAAAAGTCCCTCTTGTCTTAGCTTCGCATTGAACTTATGAAGAAGGCTTTTGAAGCAGAGGACAACAACTACCGAACTGAGGCTTCAGCTCTAATACACCGAAACCCGAGAATAAAAGCCTCCTCCTCATTGCCTTAACCTACATCAGCGTACTGTGCTCCATAGGCATTGCGTTCTCCATCAATTCTGCTTGTTCTCCACTTTTACGATACAGACTTATCCACCCAAAGTTTCACCCCCATTTACTAGAAAGGTAAGCATTTTCGAATCTTTGACCTAATTGAGAATTGCTAGCAAAATTTTCACTCTATCCACCCATGTCAATTTTTATTTAGTCTTTCATTTGAATTTTTTGAGAAAATATCGATTTCATTCGCCAGCTTCTGCTTTCATTTATCCTAAGTAACGACATTACCTACCTAGTATATATTCCCCTTCTGTCTCTAGCTTGTAATGGACGGGCATTTCTACAGTTCGCAAAAAGCATTCAAGTCAGGGATACTCATGATCAAACTACTTATATGATATTCTGACATACAGTAGTGTGTATTGCCCGCGGATAATAGTCCGGTCTTATTCGGGGATTGCATGACTTTTTATAAATTATTCGTAATTTTAATTGTGCATTTTATGCCTTAAAAAATATTGAAATACAATTAGCGAAAGAGGAAAGATAATTTCATATAATAATAATACTGTACTCATTTCCTCTACCACACTATGACTACAGTTAGGTACATAAAATAGGTATGCAATAAACATAGCAAATAGATGTGAAAGTTTCATGTGGCGGTAACAAAGGATAAGAGAAATTCTGGGAGAAAGGGTACTGTTGGGTGTAGGGCTACACCAATAGATGTACAAAGAGAAAGTCAATCATTCCATATTTACACTTTTATGTTAAACCTAGTATACCTATTCGCGTTTTTAAATATCTTAAAAATTGTAAAAATGATTCTCAAGAAATAAGTTTCCGGAATTGCATGGATCGAATGCCTCGAGAAAAGCCCGATATATTATATATTCGAGCAAGGAGTACATTTGAGAAATTCGTAGCTCTAGTTAGTGCAGGGCAGTCCAAAAAGCAAAGCCAAAGGAAGGCAAGCCGTGTTATGTAACAACTTTAACTCCGACAAAGTTAGGTTTAACTATACTTACACGTAGCTGTACATGTACACGTAGTACAGCGAACACGTAGTAGGTTCAGTTTTGTAAAGTAATACGTAAATGCAATGTATTGTGGGTTCGCTGGATCTTCCCTTATGGACATTTAACATGGACAAAATAATACATGGACAGACTAGCAGGAGGGGTGGGGTGAA
>JAQFYC010002272.1:0-26941 GCA_034694165.1 Tomocerus mixtus
TTTTATAGGTATTTTCAGGTCGAAGTGCATCTTAACTTTATGCAAATTAGATTTAAAGTAGGACAATATAGTAATTCCATAGGTAGTACAGTTTTTATGGTCTTTTTAGAGTAAAATTGTAGGTTAAGTACTTTTATAGGCGACTCAGATATTATAGGCAGTTTAGTTTATTCATAGGTATATAAGTACATTTGAGGCATAGGAAGTATAAAATAATAGTTAAAATCAGTTTATTTGTAGGTGCCATTAAATATAAGTCTAATTTTTTCCCAAAAAGCGTTCTAGTCACCCTTAAGACTAGGTAAATTGTTCATACATAGGACCAAGAATTTCAATGCTTCGAAATTTTGTACATAAACAAATGTACATAGTTTATCGACTTTTCTAAACTTAATTTTGAAAAATATCCTTAAGGACACAAACAACAAAAGAACAAAACTGTATGATAATGCATATGTTCATTGACTTTTCCGTGCTAACCAATACCAATACAATATTGTATTCAACATGCACAAAATGAAGATTTATAGAGATTGGTGAAAGTAGAAAAAAGCACAAGAGCGAGGAAGAATTGTTTTAAGAGTCATGAAAACATATTAGGCCAATAGGGACCAATTGTACAGTTGCTTTCAGTAGGTACCCAATGTATGTACTTTTATGTATTAGAGGGACGTAGCAACCAGCCACATTAGGTACATTTAGCTCTATTTACAAGATGAGAATAGAACGGTGTCCCCAGTCGACTTCCCAGTCGCGTAAAGTGAAAGTACACGAAAAATAATAAAAAGAACAACACATGTCCTGTGCTAAACTGTTCACATAAAAATTTAGAATATTTATTCCGTATTCAAGCGATATCAGGACCATGTTATCAAACCTTACAATTTAGAACCCGCCTAACGACTCCGCAATAAATGTACGATTCTACATCTCGTACAAAAGTGGTCAAACGGGATATTGAAATTTGCGCCCGGTTTTCACCCCCTTTGCGTTTTTTACCTAACCTGACCTTTCCTAGTATGTACAATCAATCCAGGGGGTGAACAGGGTGCAATTTAATGAGCCCCTGATCAAACCTTTCAGTAAATCAAAACATGATTTTGTAGGTAGTATGGCTTACATACTGTTTTAGTATAATTAATTTTCAGTCAAATCGCCAATAAAAATTCATAGAATTTGTGGGCTTTCTCCTGCAAGAACCAAAAAATGTCTTTAATAATAAAAATAATAATAGCTTTATCCAAGTGTCAAAACATTTAAGTACAAATTCAAATTATGAGATCCTCCAATTATACAGGACTATATGAATTCAGCACTCAAGCACTGCTCTTCCCCCACTGACACATTAAACATACAGAATCTATAGCAAATATATAAACTACTTTTTATCACTAACACAGAGCTACTAATACAGAGCTACTAGTTTCCTCCTTTTGTATTCATATGCGTAGCTCAGATACAATTAACAGCTAAAATACAGATATGATATTTATTGTTTAATAATACTCATACGAGAAATATTTATTTTTACTTCAACATAAGTAGTACATTTTAAAATAGAAAGTTGTTTCTGATTCATTTGCATACATTGAGCATGTACAGCATATATAAAAACAAAACAGAATACCTAAGTAGCAGGTATGCTCGTCATAAATAATTTCTTCAGACAATAAAACATTATGCCCCGCTCAACCTAAAGGTGTCTGTTGACAAATTCGTATGTAAATATAGATGCACAGTACAGATAGCAGTAGAGAATTAAAGTGAAAGTAGGGAGCTGAGCAGAGAGTAGTAATAATTTATTAAGAGGAGTGAAATTTGCCGTCAATCTAAAAAGGTTTAGTGTACGCCCTGCTGTCGCGATTATAATAAGACAAAAGAGTTTCCCCTGGTGCCTTGGCCGTTGTAGAATAAGGAATTGCAATTCGGGGCGGAGTAGTAGGGAAATTATTTCCTTGTTAGGGAAGGACGGGGGAGGGGAGACTTGAGTGGATGGCCAGAGGCGAGTCGAGTCTTCAGCTCATCACTAATTAAATAAAGTGACACGGAGGAGAACAGCTAATAAATTTCTGGGATGGCAGGGAAACATAATTAAGTAGTGCTACGTACAGTCAGACAGACAGGTAGACACTAGATACCCAAGTAAATAGTAGTAAATAGATATATCTATAAGGATAACTAATCCTTTTTCAATCTTTCGTTGATGTGTAAGAATGATAGAAATGCAAAGATGTAAGTATATCGTAAGTATTAAATGTATGTATGTATGTACAAATAGTTGGTTAGCAAGGAGAAAGGGAAAATCGAATCGTCGTGAGTTAAGTAAGTAAGTAAGTGAAGGAAGTAAAGGAAAGGAAAGCTGGGTGAAAGTCAGGAGATGGAGGAGGACATGGACGGAGCATTAGAAGAGAGCTAACATAACAGGGGAAATGATGATGAAGATTCTGTTGATTCGCATGCAACGCTTGCGTTCTACGCGAAAATCGATTACGATTTCGAAGCGTGTGTCCTACCTGCGTACATCATTTCAGATATGCCACTTGTTTCCCGAAAGTGCGTGCAAAAGGGACTGCACAGATATCTGCTAACGCAGCCAGCGAACAACTCTCCCTGCCTGCCTGCCACACTCACTCACTCACTCACGGAATTGAATACCCTCAACCTAACTCAACTCTACTCTACTCCACTTACACACTCTACAACTCTACAGCTACTAAGTATGTACATACTATGCATTCTTTTCACATACATACAGACATCACTTTATATCTCTATCTAGATATTTAGCAACTATGTACACCATAGACAAGGGAAAACATCTTTCATATTACTTCCTGAGTATTAGGAATATACATATTAACATTAATATTAATTATATTCGCATTAGAACTCTTACTTCCCATGTATGTGCTTATGTTGTAGTCAAATTGGATGCACCAGCACTATCATCAAAGAACATTTAGGTTTTAACCCCTAATGAATAATAAGGTACTATTCTATATCGACTTATACAATCAATGAGAAAATGCTCAAATTACGATACAAAAATGCTTTTGGGTACACTTGGCGATTTTTATGTACCTTCAAATTGCTAACAAGCAGTGTTTGAGGAGTGTATCTAATCTTACTGCAACACAATATAAGTATAAATACATAGGTAGCTAAGTAAAGGTATAAATATATTCTGAACCTATTTAGTAGCGTATCTTCCTCCCTGTGACTAACTCTTGTTGCATGCAACATCCAACAGTGCAAGTGCTGGTAAGGCACATCATAAAATTATATAGCTAATGGCTATTGTATCACATGGCACCCCATCGCCCATCTCACAGCAAAATGGCCAACATTCTCTAGCTCTTTTACCTACAACAGAGTTGCATATTAATCTCGCTCACCTACAGCTACAGCTACTGCTACTTACTACTTTCCTTTCTATGGCACAGGAGGAGAAAGCAAAGGAGAAGAGCTAGGCCAGGCCGAGAAGGAAAGCTAACAACCCAGTACACGTACTATTTGTAGAGTACAGACAGATTCTTTACTTGTTCGCATTATTTCCACCCCAACGAACTGATCTCATCTGAACTGTTTCTCTGATGCTATCTCAATCAGCTTTATCTCATCCTTCTCTAGCCTCCTCTCTTATATGTATATCTATACCTGCAATTTTTCCATTTCATCATTCCTGAGCTTTATATGTGTGTTACATTTAAGTAAATACAATATTATTAGTAGGTCTAGGTACTGATACAGTATTTAGCAATATACTGTTTCACAGTATCCTTTAATATTTTGCTTATGGAATGAGTCTTTTACGCAGAAATCTTTGTTAAATTAGTTGCCCTTGTTTATTGCTACTACTTTATTGCTGACTTCATAATTTCTCTAATTAAGAATGCATAGAAACACTAACACTGCAATTGGATTTTATTGGACACAACTAAGAGTAGGAAGACTTCTCATAAAGACACTTAATTTAGATAAATTGTACCTACTAATGTAGAACACTCTTGCCCCACTGCTGTTCTTCGAGGAAGTGAAGTTGAAATGAAGATGATTTGCTTAGCAGCAGAGTACTCACAGTACTCACAGTGGTGAGTGTGCCAGAGGAGGTCACTCAACTCAACTCCAACTCCCTCAACACAACAAAGTTTGGGAATAATAAGTAGAAGGGTTGGCTGACTTTAGAAATATAAGAGTTAACGAGTGGCCATCAAATTCAGTCGACAGGAGGAAAGGAGCACTAAAGGAGGTCACTGGGGTCAGAGAAAGGAAACGAGTCCAGTGCAGAGCAGACCAGTTCATCAAGATGATCTCAGGTGAAAGCCTTTGAGTGTGATTAAGTGCTAATGTCTGAGGTGGGACTCCTTCTTGGCGACGAAGCAGAGGACCTGAGTCAGGACAAGCCAATCCGACTTGTTCGTTGTTTGTCTGTCTCCCTTTCTCTTCGTGTCCGTCTCTCTTCTCCCTTTAAGTCAACACTATGGGAAAATCAAGAGAAAGTTAAAACTATTTATAAAATACTGGAGCACCTACATACATACATTTATATAGGAACAGTACAAGTACAAATACAACAAGCGATTCTCAAAAATTAGAAGTTTAGTGAGTCTATAGGATTATATGTGTAGTAGATGGTGGGTATGTGTAGTAGAAAAAAGAGTAGAGCGGGCGCAAGATACATACACGGAGTGAGAGAGTGAGAGAGAGGAGAAAGCGAGAGAAAGCAAGGGAAAGTTGGTTCATTCGTCTGTGTGGCTCACCTTGGGAAGAGTAGTTTCTCTCTGCTCGTCGTCGTCGTGTCTTCCCCGTTGCATTCGCCAGTCGCTACACTCTTCCGTCTCTTGGCCACTTCATTCCACCTTCGGTCTTCCTCCGAATAAACTCACTCACTCACCTGTCCTCGGCTCCTCAACTGTGTCACATACCTATCTTCACTATCTCTCTCTGTACTCTACTTTAAAGGAGACACTCCCGTGAAAGTGAAAAGTGTACGAACATAAAATAATAAAATAAAGACATCCCTCGTACAAAGTGACATTTCACACTCCAACTACATACGCACGTCGATTGAGGATGGAAAACTTTATGAATGTCACTCCCTGTGCACGGATTTAATCAAAACTGTAAAAAGACCTTTTACTGAAATTAAATCCTTACTTAAGTGAAAGCCATACAACTGCTAATTGAACTCACAAAGGCGAGAGGAACAGAACAGCACTATACAGAACAGGTCTAATAATTCTTTCTACTCTGAAGTTTCTACTATCGGGAGGTTCCCTATTACAAGTGTACTCATTATCTACGCTTTACACATAAGCATTGAGAGTTCTAAGTAGTGCATACTACAGACTGTACTACAGTTCTTCTACAAGTAGCAAAGCAAAGCAACTAACAAAAAATATATAATGCTACGTACTCTTTAGTACACTAGGAGAGTTTGTGTTGGCGTTGGAGGAAAAGTATACCTAAAACAGGACTCTCGACTCGACTGGTGCCGTTGAACACAAGCCAGGTTTTTATTTATTCTGTACATAATGTTCGTCATACAATACAATGTGACTTTCTACTATGCTACATGATACACACAGTATAATATACCAGTACATAGTGAAGCCCCGTGAGTTTGACAAGTTTCCGTGAGTCCCAAATGAATGCAAATCAGCTCAGGAATCCCGGGTCCTCTGGGCTCTCCGTATTTCTACCTGCATCGCCAAATAATGTTTAGTGTACGCAAACAATACAAAAATGTGTGAGCTCATGGATAGCCAAAGCCAAGCCAGCGATTTTGGCTCTAAATAAAATATTTTGTGTACATAATTGTGCAAAACTGGGGTTCCTGCAAAGATTCATGCAGAAGTGTACTATACCGTAGTAACTCCTATAGGTATCTTTAACATAAGGAAATGTGCAGGTAGGTTATTCGCATATTTGACTGGAGTAAGAGTGTTGTGAACGAACGAGGATAGGATCCGATGGCAGACTATGCAGATTGACTGACTGATGTGATGTGAGTGTACTGTAATACTGTACGTATGTTATATTCGCCATATAATGCCATACGTCTGGTTATGTTGTATAAGTACGAGTATGAGTTAGAAAGAAATGTAGGATACTTATAAACTCTGAAGAAAAAAGTACCTTTGCATCTTTTGACTGGCTTATTCCCTAACCAAATCAAAAACATTCTCAAAATTGAGCTGCTCCTGTTTGGGTTTGGTTTGGCCTGTGCCTGGTATGGTCTGCCCTTTCTCCTATTTCTCTCCATGTCTGTCTGGCTAACTTACGTAACGTTAGAAGTAATAAAGTAACAGTATGCAAGCATTCTAGTCTACTACGAACGTACTACACCATTACCTACAACTTGTTCCTATCTTTGTACACTGACGAGGGTTAGTTGGAAGATGAAGAAATGGTAAACAAAACAAAATCGTTTATGATGGATTTCATCTCCAGTTCTTCCTCTGTCTATCTAGATTCTTGTTATTCTCTCAGACTCGGCTCTGGAGTGGAAAAGTGAGTCTCACTCTCACTTCACATCCATTTATTCCGCTAGAATTGGCTGTGTGAATGAAATTCAAGTGAGACAAGTGCACCTACCTACCTAAGTACCTACAGTACACAACATAACTATTTAATTTACTCACAAAACAAACTCAAGCTCACTTCTGCCCTTCCACTTAGAATCTTCTGCTACTTTAGCTCTTAGAAATCAAATGTGGAACATGTAGCTTCTTTTATATTACTTAGGTAAGTACGATAAGTGTATCTGTACAAATACTTATTTAGCAATTCAAAAAATTGCCCGCGTATGCAAATTAATTCTGACTTGCCAAATAAATACTTTAAAAAACTTAGTAGACCAGACACATGTCCACTTGTGTACAATTACGCTAGTGCTGTTTGTAAACAAAGTAACGCTATACTGACCGTGTTATGGTCATGATACGTAATTTAGTAACTGTGAAGCACATACATAATAGTGAAATTTTTAGCGTTTGTTTACCACTAATAAATACTTTTGACTACTGAATAGATTTCTTTTAAAAATTAAAAATGGAAGTGGCTCTATTAAGTCTGCGCTACTTGAGATGCTACTCTCCAACTGGAAATGAGTTAGTTTACCTAGCTCTGGAAACTCAATAAACAGTTCTCATCTGACAATGAGCTTACTTCTGCTCTTCCATTAACGACATTAGTTAATTGGCAACTGGGCAGGGAATTTCAGAACTCAAAACGAATTCAATTCAATAAAACTGCCTGGAATAGCCTTTGATCTTTAACTACATTTTACAGGGAATTAAGTATAAAATAGCCTTAATCAAAAATATATGGTACAATACACTTTCTCAGTACAACTCTTTAAGAATTGTAGCAAATCAATGATTATGTTCTTGCTTGTGTGAGGATTACTACATTATTTGGGATTTTTCATTAAACTCATTTTTGTAAAAAATTCTGCGAACTAATATTAAATATTACGGTTATTTACAACACATAAAGGAATAACAATGGTTTATATTTGGACTTCCCTCTCAAATTATAAGGCGGTTTTTATAACATATGTATAGCGATTCCGATTAAAACTTGGTGCTTATTAAATTGAATTGGTGACCTATTTAATTTAGCCAATATTCAAAAATTGTTATTGCTGCCATACACATTTAACCACAATTATTCCTTTTTTGCTAATTAATGAATATTATCAGTATTATGCGGGTAATACTAATATTTTTAAATTAGTATTGTTATAGCGTGTAAAAAGCCCATTTACCGTAATACATTTATATGAATGTACAAAATTCCAAGAAAATTCCTAAAAACGTAGCCGTAAAAAATGCCCAAGCAAATGTAAGGCTAATCTATAACAAGTATGGATTGTAAGTTTGGTATGCATTCCAAGGAAAGTAAATTCAATGGAAAGCTATCCAACTTTTTGCTACTAGATTATAGAGTTGTAATTGTAACTGTAAGGGAAGGCAACTGTAAGAAATTTAGATGGCCAGTCGCTGATTTGTAAATCAAGGTGGAAGTCTATAGAATTCTGGCGAGTGTGGTCAAAGCTGCGTGACATCCAGAGAGAAAGCTTGCAAAGTGAGATTTATCAAGGGGATTAACTCGACTCCGTTTATATAACACACTTTGCCTATAATGTGTTATTCCTAGACTTTGGTATTATTCTACAGATACGGTTAGCTGGAAAGCAAGTATAAATTACGTACATTAGGCTGCAGTTACAGAGCCGTCTGCTTTTTCCTAGATTACCAACTACTTACTCTTTACTTCCATTTCATACTCATTCAGCTCACTCTCTCCCTATAGCCCATTATTAATTAATATAAAATTCATCCAGCAAGAGCAGACTTTCTCCACTTTCTCTGCTTTCTGTCTTAATCCATTTACTCGTTGAAATAAATATATTAAGTCTGCAACTTAGTAAGTATCCGAAAGCAGCTAGCTACTACGTTGAGTGAGTTGAGTCTAGTGGAAATGGGATGCCAGGGACGTAGACAATCTTTGATATGTGATACAGTTCATTGGCTCAGTTCACATTGAGCAATCCGTACAACGAGAAAAGGAATTTATGCAGAGGTGACTTGATTGTTGTGTTGTTGGAAGGGGGAATTGGCATTGTCGTCGTGAGTGCAAGTAAAGTGACAGACTTAAGGGATCTCCGAAAGGAAAACAATTAGTCGTGACTGCTCACGAAGTGATTTGCTAGTTGGTGGCTGTCAGAGAGGCAATGCAATGGACACGGACACTGTGGTCTTGCGATTGCTGTCCTTCCGCCTGGCTTACAAGCAATTCTTCTCTACTTAAGATTAGTGCTTCTGATTGTGAGAAGAAGAAGGGAATTTGCGGGAATAGAGGGAAGGGATATATCTGGATCACATCCACCTACACTTCTCTTCCTCCTACTCTTTATACAGAAACAACATCAACAACAACGAACCTAAGGGAGGACCACCACGTTGAGGGACAACACTTTCCATATGGCCAGTGCAATGACCGTTGGTTTGGCAATGGAAAATCTCACCTTCATCATCCTCATTGTCCTCATCTGCTACGGTAAGATAAACTTTCACTTTCTCCTTCCCCCGGGTGTTAACATTTATGACTACTTTCTTTTCAATCTCAGCTCATCAAAATCCTTTTCCACGTTTCTAACAACTATTTATCTACGTACCTAAATATATATAAGAAACACATCTTTTCCTTAGTTATACCTAGTACAAATGGTCCATGTAACTATTGTTACAATATAAGTACTGGCTTTCCCTCAGCGTTGTTACATAAACAATTGGGATTGACAATAATTGCAGTTTTCTTTTCTACGCTGTTCCATTCTACAAGGTTACAAGACATGATGGACAGGAGACCCAGTAGGATAAATACCATCTTAGCAAATAAAATATCGTGCTAGAACACACCATTATGGTATTTTAGTTGTCATTGTTGTAAATATAATATTCTGCGCTGGAAGGTATTCGGTGGCTCATAATCTGCGACATGGATGGATAAGGATGAAATAGGTTAGCGTGAAAAGTCAAAAGATGTTGTAGGGAATCGCATTATTATTTCATGGTAGTCTACTATATGTATACAAATATGAGGTATATCTAAGATCTAAACATATAAGTAAAGTGAAAGCATCAAATAGTAATATTGTATGTCAGGTGTATAAACCAAGGAATCTGTCTCATCCCATTGACTTTCTTATTTGGTGTCGTGTCGACTCGAGTCTTGTTTAGTTTTCCTTTTTCTGCTTTCCCTCATTCTGACACTACTGCACACGAAAAGCATTAGTCGTCTTAATAGACGTTCAATCAGATTAGCGTTACCTTTCCGCTAAGAATTTATGAGGAAAAGGAAGGCGCACGATATTTATTAGAGAACCAGAGCCTTTATCTTCCATTAGCGTCTGTTTTCCTTTAATCTTAGATTGATTGTCTTACTACACTATATTATATTATGTTACTCTTTATAATAGTCAAAAGTTTTATCTGAAAAGGGATTAAGTGTTTGTTTACTCTAATAATGTTTCCATAAAACTAGTATAAGCACTATATGTACAGATAGCTACATAATATATTTGACTTACATGGACTATCCAAATATAGTACATACCTAAATGGTGCTTATTAGGATGTGGCACATAATTTAGTGAAAGTAGACCATTTTCCCAAATCTTTTTCATTCTCGCATACAATGAACATTTACCTGTGTGTGATGCATATCTCTACTTTAATTAAGAAAGATTTATGATTTTAAAATGTCTCATAAACTTATTACTAGCTAAATAAATCTTTCAAGCTTGATTAGCAGAACAAATGTAGTGCAGAAATTTATGTTCCTAAAAGAGAAAGTGTGCTTTCACTTCAGTCTAATCGTAAGTTAAGTATTTACTTAGTTTTAGTGGACTACATATACTTATTTCGTATTTATTTAGAGCTTAAGGTTTATAATTGGAGAAGTCAGACTAAGTTCTTTCAAGAGATGATTAGTAGATGAGTGTGTGTACAATATGATGGTTTAGCAGACAATGTTAAGTAGAAACATTAAGGTAAAGTACATAAGGCATATAGTAATTATGTAGTAATATGGCATAGCCATGAACTACTTAGATTTATATAAATGGTGGGTGAGTAAGAGGAGAATAAACTGTTCAGATTTAAGACAAGAGAAAGTCAAAAAGGACGGGAAGGGAAAGTCAACTTCAAATTCAATTTAAAATCTCCACATTGTCCGCGTTACTTTCTTAATTTATTTCTTAGACAAAGTGTTCGGGATCGCGTTTGGATCCAAGAGACATCCACAGGGGGATGATGTGGCACTATTTGTTGTTGCGATTACTTGACATGTAAATGTGTGGGTGGGTGGGTGCATTAGTCTAATGCGAATCCCTAACTTTATGATGATGTGCCTGAAGAACAATTAATTGTACTTAAATAACTTTATTTAATTTAACTGGCTTGAAGTAACAAAGTGACAAGTGTCACAAACAAAAGTTAATTGTGAAAAGAGAATCAATCGCTATGCGTCTCATTGGATGGATTGTACTGAACTAGTTAGAGAATGGTAACGCTTCACAAAAAACTAAAACTATAGGTATTTCTAGGTGCTAAATTACAAAGTTAAAATGAGCGAGTTAATGCATTAGCAAATTGAACATAAGGTGTATAGCTGTCACTTTCTCAACTGAGAAACAAAAGCAAGAAACCTTCCTTTATGCACATCCCTAATATAATGGCAATTGCTATATAAATAATACTTACAGGGTATTGCTGTAAATTCTCCCCCTAACTGAACATAACCAACTCAAATAGCATTTAGTAAAATATTTTACTATGGTAAGCAATGATGAATAGCATATTTAATATGACGCGAGTGTTCTATACAGAGGAACACTTTTAAATGAAACCTTATTCTTGCTAGCTTAGCGAAGGAAGTGTAGTTATACTACTTTGACGTAACTTAGCGTTGTCATACTTGTTTAACTGGAGACGAAGGTGGAGAGAAACGGAAGAGACATTTTGTGGCCGCGGTCTCCATTCACATTCACACTGTCATTTTAGCTGGAGAGAAAGGATTTGAAATACTTTGTACTACTACGTAACAAGTATACTTATGTATAATATTATGTAGATTGTGAAGAAAAGAGAACGCGTAGCTCATGTCTTGATTTGACTTCCCTTGTGCATCCTTTCTAGTCTCCCAGCCTCACTCCCTACATATTCCTATGCGCTTTTCCTTTTCTACCCTGGTTGCAACTTTTATATCATATTTCCAGTTTTTTCCATCTTTATATCTAATTCATGTATAAACATATTTAGCACTACAACAATTCGAATTCCAAATCGAAAATAACCTTAAGAAATTATGCAAATGGTATATTTAGACGACTTATGCTAAATAAATACACATCTATTAGTTATACGACAGTACTGTTTAAACTTTAGCAGAAGTTTACAGAACTTGTGACAGTTTACAATGACATCGCAATGTTAAAAGAAAAAGTAAGCGATTTCATATTTATTGCACACAATTCAACTCATACCCATGATTACAGAGTTAATAAGTACTATATGCATCCTATATCTGTAGCATATACACACACGCTGTTGTGTAACACTAGTAACACAACATCCCTGTCATTCTTAATAGTAAAAAATCTGGTATTTTTATTGGTGGTAAATATTGTAGTAGATACATTGAATGGTCCAAGTTGTATTCTGCTCGTATCATTCTTTAACCTATCCATTCTTTATGTAAATATTTCTGTAATAAATATTTGAAGTCTTTCTACTTATATTTGGATTTGATTGTTCAAACATAGTGAATTGCGTGAAAGAAACACTTTCCTTCAAGTTCTTTAATGTAAAAATGAATGTTTGACAATAAAGAAATCGTGTAGAGAGTTGTTACAGCAGCAGCAGGTCTTTATTGGCATCGAAGTAAGAAAAATAGATCAGATTTAACAAGAATCCCAAGAATTCCGGCGACAAGACAAACGAACATGTTCCCTGCCTATGAGAAACCTTTTTCGGAAGGGAAAAGTGAATGTACCTGCACAAGCATTGGTAGTTCCATAGCATATACACAATATAGTAGATGTACCACCTACCTCCTACCCATAGCTATAAATATCAGCAACCAGCAGGGATGCATTACAGCATATTTTCAATCACTCGCTCACTCACAACTACAATCGTTCATGTCAACCAGAGAGAAGCCGAAGCGTGTGTAGTGTGTGCACGGTCTATGTACTCTATGTGTGTGTTTGTGTGTGGACTCCAAAGCAAAACCTCGGCCGGGATTGAAATATCGATTGAATACGAACATTCTTGTTCTAAGTGAAGGCACCATATTAATTCACAGGGACCGAACATACGGTAGCATTCAAAATTATAAAAAATACTTATGGCATCCGTGGCATGTAAGAGAAGCAGTGGAGAGACTCTACTTGGGCTGTGATACTATCTTTCTATTCTAACAAAATATTTTTAGCCCAGCAATGTATCATATTTAATATTTGGGAACATGAGAAAAGAGAACATGAGAAAAGAGAACATATTTATGTATGTACAGATACAATGCATCCCTATTTCTACCATATTATGTACGTACACTAAGTAGGACCATATTATCAGACGCAGATCAATCAACCGCGATACTTAATACTTGTGTACAAACTGCTCCCAACAAGCTGACATAAGCCCACCACATAAAATACTAGAAGTGAATAAATATTATTCACCAAACAATTAAAAATTATATTACAAAATGTTAATATAGCAGCTTTGACAATTGAATGTTGGCGATAAAAAATTGTCAATGAAGAGTAGTTCAGCTCAAGTAGACAAAAGGGGATTTTGTGACAATGTGAGACATAGAGACATACATAGTAGCCATATACTGGACTACAAAGGGATCTTTAGATGTGGTGGTACAACATACTGACCTAAACTAACAGATATGAACGTGGTAGGTTTGTTCCTCATGATATTATTTGATGTTAGCACGCTACGCTACCCTAGTATATGGCATTATTATATTCACATACTTATGTGTTCATTTCATTCTATCACTAAATATTGCACAATGATAATTAATCGCTAAACATATATAATCGTAGATCATTTACTACCGGCAAAGTATTACCGGACAAATGAACTGTCATTTACTAAATTAAGTTCATACACCATGACTACTTCTTCCAAGAAGACTTGGTTATTATGTCTGCTTGTCTTGACTTCTTCCATCTAATTTTCAGAAATAGTAAAATAATATGATACTCACTGAGATGAGACTGTTAAAATATATTGTGCAAATAAATAAATATAGGGTCCAAAAATGAACATCACTGATATTAGTTGGGTAAGTAGCTGCTCTCATGGTGCAATAAACATCTTTACGAAAAGTGGATTTTGAACCAAATCTCAAATTATTCAACTCGTAACTCCTTTTACTGATAAGAGTGTGGAGTTGTTTACACTTTTTGTGTAAATGCGATTTTGTGACTCTGAAAAGGATGAAAAGGATACAGTAATAATCTATGTACTAGTATTGTGGCTTCACTGGAGAAAATGGTGGGCTGATAAAATATTATTTTTTAACGATTTTAATGTTGGATAGCTCAAATTCCAAATGCTAGTCTTGCTAATTAAATCCCAACCACCTAGTTAATTAATAATGCGCTACGTGCTTACGTTAAGGGTTAATTGCATTATGCTTACAGTAAATACTGGTATGTAGATACATATACTTGACATACTAATATAGCAGCTAATGGCAACTCGCTGGATTTTATTATGATTAAAAGTAGTGCGGTGGATATATTGTTGAATATGTAATTAGTAATTAGTATTGGCTATGGAAGGTGGTGGAGTGAGTGAAGATGGTATTGTATTCACATTAGTGGTTTTGGTTGCAAGGGCTTACTGTCAGAGTGTTCACTTTTCTGGTGGGTGTTCATTTATATTTGCCCATTATGATTTAATAATTTAAAATGAATAAGTTGGGTTCCTGGAGAGAAAGTAGGTGAGCTGAGGTGATGCGATGAGCTTTAAGTAATAAATAAATGGAGTCACGTACTTGCCCACGCAGTCTACTTACCTAGTAAATACACCCAGTAGTATTCCAGTGCAAAGGAAAGAGGAAAAGGCGATATCCATTGAATATTATGGCTGGTTGACTTTGGATAGCTTTCCCGAAGCTATCCAAAGCTTCTTATATAGGATGAATCCAATATTCAATAAACACTTTTTCATCTCCTGTTAAAATCTAACTGCTTGCATTAGCAAATGGGTGAAAACTGTATTGTATACTGTACTATACCAATTTATATAAGTATATACGTATTTAGCAGGGTGTACATGCATTTTGTTAAACTGTTCGTTAGTTTGTACATGCTCTGTACTCTGTACATACGAGTAGCTTACTCCACTAGAGATAAATAGAGGCATACTATATTTTCTACATAAGCATAAATCTATGGACTAGAATGTCTGTACATTATATGAAGATACAGCTGATCTTTTTGGTTGGCTGCTATAAAACGACCAAAGTTTAGTCCCGACTGGTCTGGTGTGGTCTGGTCCTCCTAATCCAAATGCAGCTCGTCTCTGTATTCGATTTATATAGAATTATGCTAGCTGGAGGGATGAGTGCTTCTTTGCTCCGCTCTTCCTCCTTCTTGCCCACTGCTATCTGTACTAGTAGATTCACTTGAATCCCACATCTATCTCTACTTATCTATCTACTAGAGTATATTACATTACACGGGGATAGCTAAGTAAGTACTCCTAATACGTACATACATGTAAGTATGTGTGTGTTGGTATCTTTGCTTTCCCTACTTTCCATTCCGCCGTTGCTCCTTGCACTCTATTCACATTCCTTGTTTCACGTCCACATTCGCACTTACCCAAATTGCAACTGTGAGTATACTTATAGCCATAGCTTGGTGAACAGAGTGAGTGTAAGCACAGTAAGCAGTAAGCAAGATGTAGTAAACGTGAACTGAACAGGTTCTTGGGAAAGTAAGCGACGCATTTCTCGGAATACTGATCTCTATGTACCATACATACAGAGAAGTAGAGTAAGTACACGAGTATGTACATACACAGTGTTAAGCATAAAAGTGTAGGTTTCGTAGATAGTTGGCAGATGGATGGATATAGTGGTAAGTAGATATCAGCTTCCATCCAATTCCAATCCCGTCCCTTATTGTTAGTTTTCCATGGCATCCTTTGGTTTGGCCTTAAGGTGAGTGAAGGTAATGCGATGTGAACTCTGAGGATAAAACTTGGTAGAGAGAGAGAATGTGAGAGTGAGGTGAGATCAGTATCTCTATATGCTTATATTTGTAAGTATAGGTGACTTAACTTAAACACGATAGCTAAGGTACAAGTAATACAAAGTAAATCTAGGAGAGCCTACTTTTCCCCTTTACTGTTTTACTGTATACGTATACATAAGTATACACGGCTAACACTAACCTAAATGTAAGTAAATAAAATTCTGAGTACCTATATATCCTGTCGACTGCTCTTCTCTGTTTTCCCTTTGACTTGTGTACATATACCTATATAAGTATTTTGTGTGTGTATGTGTAATATCCAGGCAGGTCGCCATTGCCACTGCACTGTTTGCTTAAAATAACGATAACTAAGCTGGGGATGCTATGCCAAGCAAAAGCAAAGCATTTTACACACAGGGAGACCGGATTAGATCGGATTGAATTCGCCATACAACTACACTATAAATTAAAATCCTCTTCCTTCTCTTTCGCTGTGCCAATCTCTCCTACTCTATAGTTTGTTGGCTGTCTTTTCTTCCAGTATAGTAAACGAATAGAGAACACAATATTTCATCAATGTGATGTGAACACTGCCAATAGTATAAAGTACAATGAACATAAAACCAATTTAGCCAAACAAAAAGTGTACTTAAATACACCCAACAAACATAAATAAATAGGTAAAGTTAAGTATTAAATCTATGTACAATAAATTAGGTATCTGTATAAGTATATTACATGCGAATATGTCAGAAACCATTTGTACAGATTTGGCTAACAAAAGTCAGTGTGAAGGGAATGTAATCCCAGGAAGTGAATAATTGGAAAAGTAAGTCCTCTGTGTCTTGTCAGGATAAATTACACAAATGGGAAATATTAATTGGAAAGTGTTGACAGGATGATGGCGACCGGCTAGCATAGCTCCCAGTTCCAGTCAAAGTCCGCTGCTAAGTAGGTACCTACCCTGTAAGGTATTTCCTTAGTAAAGAAAACTTGTGCATTCGCATTAAGTGAATTAGCTGCTTAGGTATTGTTGCTAAATGTTAGTTTATTTGAGATAGTCAAGTTTTATGCCTTTTAGGTTATGTAATGGTGAAGGATTGGTCGGTTCCTTTGCGACCATGTGTGTGAGTGAAGGAGTGAACTGAAAGCTAATTTATAATATTATGCGCTCTTTGAAATTTAGTTATTTTATACATATTGTGAGCATGTGAACAAGACATTCGTGTAAACTTCACAAAATTATGAAAGTTTACAAAATTGAGGAGTGAAGTTTGGACGAACAAAAGAGAAAAGTGAAAGCACAAGCTCCATAGTACATAAGTATATATGTATAATACGCAAGGACGCTTTCTATACATTTGAAGCAAAACAGGTCCATAGAATAGAAACACTAAGAAAGTAGTTAGTTAGCCCGTCTCTCATAACGCTCTGAAAGTTCAAGAGCTATAATGTACACATTCACAAAATGGTATATAGGTATACGTGAACATATTTAGCTGTTTTGTAGTTGGAGTTGGATCCCCAACCCTGTTTTACTTTTACTATATAAATATAAATAGTTTCAAATAGTATATTAAATTAGTAATGTAAGTGTATTATATATTGCTTAAAACATAGTGTATAAGGGTATAAGGGTAAAATGTTGGGTCAGACATCGCGTCGTACACTGCATGTACTTATGTCACTATGTAGTTTTGTCTTTGTGTTGAGTGACTTTGTAACGCCTTAGGTAACTTTATTTGAAACTCTGAAAGAGTTTTGCACCTCTGTAGACTGACTGACTTGGCTGGCAGTTCCAGCCTTACGTCTACTGTTCACAATGCTTTTTCATATGTAGTGTGAAAGGATGGAGGAGGTAAATACGTAGTACGTATGTATAATGCAGATGAGAAAGTCTTGTCATTCAGAACATGAAGACAAAAAGTTAAATTGTACTATTTTCACGGGGAAACACGTCTTTTCTCGTTCTTTACTTTTACTTTTGTTTCGTTTCCTTTCGTCACTTACTTCCAACCAAGGAACGCTATAGAGTCAGAGTCGGGCGCTTACTTTGTGTGTGTGCGTTTCCCTATCTCTATGTACATTCACGGAAGAACAGTTCAAAACTAACCAAACCATTCCAACAAAGTTAAGACGTAATTTAAAACAGCCTTGTCCCCTCAGTACATCTCGGCTAAGTAAGCAGATATTGTTTGAACAATGCATCCAAGGTTTATCGCATTATACTGTATGTACCACACCTCACTCATTTCCCATTCTATTACCAAATTTTACAATATATAACAGCATTTTATTAATGTTCACTGCTTTTCACAAGGAAAAGTTGTCACAAAGTCACAGTATTCGGATTTACATATATTTTTAAGACTTTTACATGTTAATACAAACAAAACATTAAATATACAGTACTATAAATGGGAGCCATAAGCTTTGTAATAGTAGAAATAATTTGACGAGACTCTTAATAAGGAATAGTGTAATAATTCTAAGAATCAGCATAGCTTTACTACATGCATTTCTTAAAAACGAGGGTGATTAATATACTCACATGACGAGCATCAGTATAGAAGAGAGTAATCGACTTACGGTTAAGAAGTCATTTTTTCTAATGATGAGTCTATGAGTAATTACTTATGTTCTTAATTGAATAACAGCTTTACGTAAATACTTTGAAATTGAAATGCTCAACTCCAACTTTGATTTGTTGGGTATATAGCATACATACATAAGTATATTGCAGTATAGAAAAATTGACTGAAATTGTAGCACATATTTACTTACATATTTCATCATGTAGTGAGATATCGTATAACAATATGTATCAAATAATTATTAAGAAGCTTGTCTCCTTTATAGTTTTATTCCATCTGTCTGTTTGTCTGTCCGTCCGACGCTTGCGGTGTAACTCAAAAACACTTTGCGATATCCACTTCAAATTTTCAGGGTAGCCTATTGAGGTTCCTCCTGTGACACCATTAAAAAATGGGGTCAATCCGTTAACGGGATTGCCGACTTTTACTTTCTCCAATTGCCCCAACTTATTGGAGCAATGTGGATTTGACCAAAAACGACGATTAATGATGATAATTGTGATTATCAATGATTATCACAATAATTATCCCAGTTTGACAAGCTCCGTTCGTTTACGACGATTTATTATTGTATTTATATATTGTTAATTGCAAGTACTATGTGACCAGCGTGTAATTTTAATTAAATTTTAATTAATAATGCTTACCAACAGACTTATTAAGATTTCTATTAGTTATTGCGGTACTTTTGTAGAGAAAATTGCTGGGCAATGCGATGTACCGTACTGGCGTGGTACGCAGTAAAAGTACGAATACATACGGAAAGCCCCCAACACTACTAGGCAAGGTAAATACTACTATAACTTACTTTGGCCTGTAAGTACTTTGCTATAAATTTATCAGTAAAACTTGTAGTCTGTGTAACAGGAAAATAAATAGTACATGTTATGTGACATTGTACTTTGCTCTACTTTATGCTTAGCATATACTATAATATAGTATATATAATATTTGTTGGAGAAGTGAAGGGGAATGTCTTGTTGCACTTTATTATGTCTTCCTTTTCCTTCCTGTCTGACTCAAAACTCTTTTCACTCTTCCTTGAGAAATGGTCCCTATTTCCTCTTATGGGTCACATTCTTGTGATATTCTTGTTTCACTGCCGTTTTAGGGAGCTTAGTTTTGGAAGGGCCATTTCTTAACTCTTCATCCAATCCCTCACACACAGACATTTCAAAATAATCGTATAGAATCTACATCAGCGGAAAGATGAGTGTAACAAAAAAATTGTATAAACTAAGTAACATTGAACAATTTTGACAGTTCATCGTTCATGCGATGTTACACATTTGGGGAGGATGTACTAACTGTAGTAGTAATACTCAATGCTGTCAATGAGATAATAAATTATCATAAATTAAAAGTTATAATAATAAAATTTTGTTTAATGCGTATGTCAGTAATGCAAATGCATTTCAGTCAAAATTTTTAATATCTATTATTTTAATACATAAATGATGGATAAGTATATTTACAATAATTTGAATGGCTAATTGCTAATGGCTAAAGGAACTGTCTATAATTTGCATTAATGATCCGAGAGTTTTTCTTCCAATTTGTCCTTCAGGGAATGCATGTAGCACATAAAAGGCAGAGTAATGCAATGTTTGCCTGAGAACCTACAAATGCAAAGTTAGTTCGTCAACAATGGAAACTACACAACTAAGGCAAACCACTAAGTTTGAACGATTCCATTTGACTTTGCTGTTGTGAATGTCGCCGAACAATATTTGACAGATTACTTTTTAGTGGATATCCAAGTTTCACCTCCTCTCCCCATGTAACCCATTCACAGCCCTGAGAACCTATTTGGCCCTGTCTATTGCATTCCTTCCAACCAACTTTCTTTCTTCAAACACACTTCTAAGTACAAACACATAAGGTCTATATAAACTGCATACTACTAAGCCTTTACTTCACTCCTTCCCAGTAATGCCCTGCAGAACAGAAATGTATTCTGAGTTTTCAAACTTATTTTGTCATTATCCATGTAAGATATTTTGAATATTCTATAATTCGGTACGTGTAAAAATTCTTCAGGTGATACATTGGAATTGTTTGTTAATATTGCTGCTATAAATGTTCTTGAATTCATAAAATCCTGTAATAGCATTTTAATAATGTCTTTTAAATTATATTGCCTACAAAATTTGAGTCACAATCGTAAATGATTTTCTAATACTCCTTCCGCATGCAATTATTAACTCGCTTTGCAATAAGCAATAAACAGAGTAATAAAGTGTATCTAACTACGTGACCTGGCGCAAAGCACAGATGGGTATGCATGTGTTATTACGTATTACATAGCGCAGAATAAGAGTAGTCTATGTACAGTACTCTATGTATGTCTACGCATAACACAATAGAAAAGCGGAGTTTAAGTCAAGTTCACTCGCGTCAAGAAATTCTGCTGCTTTCTCCTGTTCTCAACATGAAAAGCTGTCTCGAGTTTCCACTTTGGTCATATTATATTCTCCAGTGACTGCCTCGTCTGGTGTCCCCTGGAATAAACGCCAAAGCAAGGCAAGACAAGCTACGTATAATGATATACTTAATGTATAGCGGGGCAGTCATGTGTGTAACAACGTGGCGTCTGGCTGTGACTCTGAGTGGGCATAACTACCTATAGGTACACATTATACGTAAGCATATAAGTAATATAGCTAAGTATAGGCATATACTACATATACGAGTACGAGGGAACACATTGACGAAACATAAGAAAACGTATGAAATCCTACAAGTAGCTTGCAAGTACTAAAACTAAGTTCATTTATTTCATTCTAAGCATTTGTACGAGTGTACTCTATCCTCCTCTATTGCCACTTCCCTAATATTCTTTGACTCAAGTTACTATTACAGCTGAGTCCTCTCAAATAAATCTGCATAGGCTATTCCGCCACTCTCAATCCATGTGAAGAAGTGTTGTTTTTTCTCTTGGAAACAGATTTCCAGACAAGAGACAAAATAGATAGCATCTACCTACCTAAAGGCTACCTCCTCCCATAATAGTAAATGTCATTTATTCTATTGCCTATACTCTACACTACCTTATGTCGTAGGTAGAAAGACCCACAGTAATTTATGACTTATATTTAATGGCACCTATAAATAAGTTGACTTTACCTGTAATATTTTACTTACTTTGCCTCCAATCTACTTATGTACCTATGAAAAAACCGAGTCATTTATAGGTGCCAAATTGGAGCAGTAATTTATGTACATTTACAATGGACCGTTCTGTTAATGTACATGTACAAGCAGGCAATGAACATTATGAGTTGTATTACTACATAATTACAATTAGTAAAATGGTAAATTTTTACAACGAATAATCGTAAACTCAATTTCTCCTCGATTACTTCACTGCAACATTCATTGTAGGTAGTTAAATGACCGTTTGTCTACAAAATTTCCTTAAAATATTCGTGCCTAAGTGGATTGTGGTTCTTTTTTCGTGAAGGCCCTTCTGTTTACGACATGTGCACTTATTTATACAAGCACTGGAATTGTTAGTGCTTATGTTGGGTTAGGTGAGCATCACATGAGTAGATTAGGTACTAGAAATGTCGGGAGGTAGTTTAGTGGGGAAATATATGAAAGCCAGAAAGACAACAATGACTGTGGATGCTCATACGATGCCATTTCAAACCTTCAATCGTATTACATTACATACATCACATCACTTTCCCTAGAACACACGGTCATTTACGCTGCGAAATCTAGTTCTATGTAAATCTGATTGGGAGAAAGGTGTAGTATGTACGTATCTATCTATATATTTATGTGTGTAGTGTAGGTATAGGTAGTTATACTATACTGTAGCACATCCAAACAAAACACTCTTTCATTTCGTATAGATAATAGTCCGTAGCTGTTGTGTATAACTATGTATAGTGTTTTGTAATAGAGAGGATATTGTGAATTTAGGAGTGAAAGCATAAAATAGATTGTAGCAATGTAACGTTGCTACAATCACAATGTCGGAGAGTAGAATCCCGTAAATGTCGAACTTTCAGATGTGCAATGGAGCACTTTAAAAGCATAGCTCTCATCACAGAACATTGCATCGGGAAACAAGGAGCCTTAGGATCTAACATTCATGCGTTTAGGTATACGTACATACATTATGTTACGGGTCTTACGTAATAAGGCATTGTGGGTAATGCCTAGGCAATAACGGTAATGTTCCGAAAATTGCAGTTTTTGGGTCAAAATACTTATACGGCAATTTTTAGTACAACCAGTTGAATTTAAAACTTTGAAGGACTCCATAGTATCGTCATATTACATAACGCAGAGTCGAGATAACACTTTTCTGATTCCTCGTTAACTGCTTAATCAAACTGATAAATTCAATATTAACTAAAAATTGTCTTAAATATTTTGACTCAAAAATTGCAATTTTGTGAAGATTACCGTTATTGCTGTGCATTACCGGTAATGCCTTATTATCGTTGCTCCCGGTAACACATACATACAGATATGTATGCAAACATCGCTCCTAATACCAAACCAACAGAACAGAACACATAGAGAGAGTCAACCAACCAACAACATTCATTTCTGTCTCTCTCTGTGTGTTCTGTTGTGTTTCTGCTTATTATATCTCTGTCTATCTGTATGCATCCATAATAGCTACAACTATAGTACTTAGTATGTAGTAGTTGCTACAAGAGATGCTGCGTACAGTTAAGCTAAGGCCTTTCATGTCCGTCGAGATGATATTTGTCTATTATCACTCTCTACAAGGATATTCTGCTTCCAAGACAAAATATCGGACAAACCAACATGGCATCACATCCTATGTGTATTTGTGTGGTATCAGAAGTTGACAGTGGGAAGAGAAAGTTGGAGAAAGGTGAATAGAGTTGAGTTGCAGCCTCTAGCGTCGTGCAAACAGATAGTCACAGAGATCGTTACCAACCTGGCTGGCGTTATTGCTTATTTTATGGGTTTTCAGATGTGAACTTCTGAGGACGGCTCATCTCTCTCTTCTCTCCCTTCCTTTTCAACTCCACTCTCCCGATTTTTCTCATTTAATCGACACAACACACGTGGAATTGGAATTGAAATGAGTAAACCAGAAAGAGACTTTCTCCTTTCTGCGAATCCAAAGCTGGTGACATACGCTCTATTTATATGGATTTCCGGTGTACTGCATTGTGTACATAATATAATGTAAATACTTACGTAGCATACATGCGTATATAAGACTTGATATTGCACTACCTAGTTTATTTTGTACAGATATATGACTGACTATATGTATATTACTTAAATTTAAGCATCCAATTTATCTACCTAACCTAACTACTAAAAATTGGCATAACTAATATGCTTTTGGCTTTCTCCGCTAATACTAATGTAATCTAATATAATGTAAGCACAGAGAGGAAATCTCTCTAATAGTAAAGCAGGTCTGCAAATCGTATCAACAAATCGCAACTCAGTTCCATACACTCACGTCAAAAAATTACTTGCATCAGGATGATATTAAAGTCAGGACAGTACTCTTAAGTGAAGTCTAATATTATATTTACTAGCTTAACCCTACCATTTTAAAGTCTACAGGATGCTGAGACAGAAAGTTAAATATTTGTTCAGATGAAAATAAAAACGGTTTCTACATATGACTTCCTGATAAATGGCCTATACTAGAGCGTGATATGCAAGTATGGGATGTGCAGAGTACCTTACTAAATAATGGGAGCTTACTCGATGTGCATAGTTAGTTAATGGACTAAGAATACAGAGAAAGCGTAACAAAAACAAAAGTGTAACAACGGAATCTGCAGTTAAACGACAGTGTTGTTAATGCTGAACATTAGATTATAGTACATAACATCACAACATTAGATAGCATGACTCTCTTTCCTACTGCGCTACGACTCAATTGCATTCTAAAGACATTACAATCCGACTAACCTAAACTAAATAACATTCTTGAATCGACAATCGACTCTCTCGGCAGTTTAGTCTGCTAGTCGAACCAAATCGACTTGGCTTGACGTCCCCTTCTAGAAAGTAACTAGTAAGTAGCGAAGTAGGCGACGACGAGACATTCTACATTACATACAATTTCTTTTCATTACATTACATTACACATTCTCAGCCCTGTGTTACATGGCCACGGAAAACGATCTCTAAACAAAATAAAAATATCCACTGCTTTCTCCAACTTTATTCCTTCACTGTCCTCTAAAATAAGTAACTCTGTTGCTTCCAGTAGCCGTAGCGCCATATTCTTCGTGTGCTATTTTCTCGTTTACCAACTATGCACAATATGTGCCTATCTACTATACATACACACTGATGCAAAACTTATATAGGTATCTTAGCTATGCTACATTTCATGTAAGTAGCCATCAATGGAAAATAGCTTCTAATAGTTCAATGACAATAATTTACATGTCACGACTCAGGGATTTTTGCTAACAAAACTGGGATGTTCCATTTAACTATTCAGATAGGAAACAACTACATTCGTTTTTGCAAATGTGTACAGCTTCTTTGGTTTTCAGAGAACTACTACCTATGCTTCATCAAATCAAATGACCCTTGATTCTAATCTTTATCCTACATTATGTTAAGATATTTTTATCTATTTAGTGATTTTATTATGGGGTACTTTGTCTTTCTGTCTTCGGCTTCTTCTGTTAGTGTAATTTTATTGTCTACGCACCTTCGCCTTATTGCGTGAGACGATAATCCTTGCCGTGCCAATAAACCAAACAAATACATATCAGGTAGAAGAAGCCCAATTATTGGAAGCGGTACGAAAAATGTGTTTTCAACTTTTAGCCTTTAAAATCCATATTTAATTAAATATGTGCAGATTACGGATACACTCGTACCAAATTTAGATATTTTGAAGCATTACAGAAAAAATGGCACCATAAACGATTATTGGATTATAGGAAGAGTGAAAACTTCGACTTGTAGTGGGTACAAATATGAGCAATTACTCTTTAATATAGAAGAACTCGAAAGCTTCAACAACTACTTTTGAGGGGAACTATATACATACCAACTTTCTTAGTAAATACATATAGGTAATATTGTTTATAATGTGGAAATAGTACGATAGACGATAGATAACTCTTTTTTATTCCAGCATTCTGCTTTCTCTCCACTTTTGTCTACTTATTCTATTTGACACAATTTGTAGAGCTATTATGCTCCAGACGGATGTTAACGATGCCCAGTTGCACTGTAAAAGTTTTGACATGCAGAAGTGCGAAGGGATGCATAGGTGCCTAGTGTCTACTTATGAATGTTAATTCTGCTTTTATAAAGAGACGTATGGTGGGTGGGTAGGTAGTTAGTGTAGCATAAGTGAAAGGATTATGTCGGTATAAAGAAAGTAGGTAGTTGGAATGGGAGAATAGTAAGAATTTTATGTATGACATAAGTAAGGGAAGGAAAGCAACAGAAAGAACTTTCTCCGTTCTGAGAGCGGAGAAAGTGAGTGAGGAATAAAGGGAAGTGTAAAGATATGTGGGTAAGATAGAGAGTGTGAAGTGTGAATTTCGTTTCCTTCTGTTGTATGTGTTCATGTCTAGAGAGAGGGAGAGAGAGATAGACTTAAATATGACGGGAGAAAGAAGGGAGAAGAGTTGACTTGTTTCATCCTCCGCGTTCTTGGCCGTGTATTATTTTCGTAATATACTTTATACTATTATGTATACTAATACAAACTACAGCACAGTATGTACGTGTAAGGTGTAGGTAGATGAAATGCAGTGCATACAAAGGGATAGTTGGTTGGTTGGTTGATCCTGGCCTGGCTGTGGCTTGGCCGGGCCGTGTGAAATGAAATAGCAAGCACCACAACAAAACCCAAGTCATGCATGATGCACTCTTTTGCGTCTACGGCTCACTGAACATAACCGAAGAAACTTACTTACACTCTTATTCTTAAGTATAACCGACTTAGCTCATGTATGCACTACATACAGTAGAACACGAGCAAAGAAGAGCCAAGCAGTAACTCTCATTTCCTTTATACAATATGCGTACAAATATATGTAATAGTGATGCATATAAAGACAGAAAGAAGGCTAACCAAAAAAACTTGATGGAAATCCAGCGTTTCCATTATCTAAGGGAAAGTTAAGTTAAAGCTTACATAGACATTCACTACTCACTTACTTAAGTACACACTCATTCTCATACTTATAACCCACCACCATATTATTACTATACTACTTGCTTTACTTAGGTATAAATAGTAACTGTGTATATAGTAGACTGGGAGAAATATTTATATCCTTTCTCGCTCTGTACAATATGTACGTACGTACTATTAGTCACCCACTTGCACCATATGTTTTCTTTTCTTGTATCTCTTTATTCTGTATTGAACTTGTACTTACTTTCATCTGTACCTATATGTATGATCATAATACTTATACGCAAGTAAGTTTAAAAGCAAACGTACCTTCTTCCATCTTTATATTTCCGTACTATGTTCGGACTTTTGGTTACTAAGCAATGTAATTTATATTATACTCAATTGTTATTATGTATATAATTCATTATTGTG
>JAQFYC010002273.1:0-26939 GCA_034694165.1 Tomocerus mixtus
CGGCTACCCTATCACAAGCTTTTTGGCCGTCCCCCAACCAAGCTCATCAATGGGGGACGATATGGAATAGGTTTATTGGGACAAAAAATATAACATAGCAAAGGATAGGAAGTGCTATGGTTTGCCCATACCCAACAATAATTCATGATAAACCCATTGCCCCAAAAATTATCTTTCAGCTCACAGTTCCATTCTGTATCACTGTATCTATTACTAATACCCTATGGGATTTGTTGGCACATGGACATGAACCACATTTATGAGAAATAAATTTGTTCGTTTTGTCACTAAAATTAATAAAATTCAAAGATCCTGGCAAATGTTCTATTGAAACTTAATTAGCATAATAGTAATTTAAAAGCTGCTCAAGTGAGCGGATTACGTGTTTATTATTTATATGAATTAAATCATCGGCTAATAAGGCTAATTGGTTGCTTAGGCTTGGCTGGCTTGGCGCTTGGGCTACTATCGTACTACTACTCACTCTGAGGAAAACCTATAATATTTAACTGGTAGAAAATAGAAAAGTTTGATGTGGAAGTTTGGTAAGGACAAAGGAAGGGTATTTGTTGCTATCAGAATTGGAAAAGAAACAGTAATTCTCTCGAATTATATTATGGACAATGGATATAGTGGCAATACAGTAAATACAGTTTCACTGAGATACTAACTGAAAATAAATAATAATTAAATAATTTTTTAAATGCATTAGAATGAGGAATATTATAAAATTAATATTTATTTTGGACTCGACCTGAGAGAGGATGATGTCCTTGACAATCGGAAATAAAGGAACAATAATAGCCTACTTAAGTAGGATGGGGATTTGCCGGGTACTTGCTAAGTACTTTATATTTTATCTTACATCTTATTTTATTATTCTAATAGAATGGAACAAAACAATGAACTCACACATGAAAATCATAAAAGTTTTACTAATGTAAAGGAGACCTCATTCCTCCCTAACAACCATTCACAATTCGCATTCTACAATCTACAACTACAACCCAATTTTACTGCCTGTCTTGAGATGCTACCAATAATTATAATGCTACGGTTACAATAAAAAAGCCACACAAGTATTGTACATTTATGTTGCAGGTAATTAAATAATCAAAATTTTCCACAAATTGGACTTTTTGCCCATAAATGAGTATTGGATATAAAAATTGGATTTCCCAGCCTAATAAAGCAAGTTACGGGGATTCCAAAAGTTTGTTAAAATTTTCAAATGCAAGTCACAAGTGCCTGTAAAATGTTCATTAGTAATTATAGTAATCACAGATCAATTTTTAGTATCTACGTAGCTTCATGTTTATATCCGATCCATTTATACCAAGTCGTAGCTTTGGGGCCCGTTTACGAACCGCTAATCGAACCCGGACCCGCCCGCATTAACGTTAACGCAGACTACTAAGACAACGGGTTGTATGTAGGTGTCCTCGCCCTGCTCTAGTAGTAAGTAGGCCTCAGAGGAGATGTACATATTATATTAGATTTTCCCAAAGGAATTACCAAAGCCAACAATCTGTGTAATAAAGCAGAGTGCAGAGTAATAAACTAAAAAAGAAGAATCTATTTATGTGGTAATGAAGGAGCTAGTAAACCAACGGACAATAGTCAATCTTTAATAGTCAATTAATATTCTTTATGAACATTATTTTGTATTTTGTACTTGTACAGGGTGTCAGATAGGTTAGACATACTACAACTATAATGAAATTGTATTTGAACTCCTTTGAGATTAATATTATTTAACTGGTATGGATCAAACTAAACTCTTTTTCAGCTAAGTTTAATCCAAACCAGTACAGATGGTATTATGGTATAATGACAATAATGAGGCAAATAAATAAATTGCCCCGGTATTCCCTCACATTACTTAATAGTACCCTTTTGCTTGCCTTGCCTTGTGTAGAATGTAGAATCAACATCAACTAGAGCGGTTTAATCTATAATACTATAATACTATTAGTAGTACAAACAGTTTATGTAATACAAACGGTGCTTTTAAAAAGGCATTTATTGTAATTTGAATTTATTCTACTATATTAACTATATTAACATATTATTAATATTATTATGTTCATTTAACACCAGTAGTCTCAGCAGTACAGCATGTAATGCACATATTATTTTATGTACAAGATTCATTATAATTCTACCTATAGGCTATAAAGAATAGTGTTATTGTATTTAGGTACTTTCCAAAATATAATTGCAGATTGCGATTGCACTAATTTGATGAGTAGAATTTGTATTAGAGTTACTGTTCTGACAAATTATAAAATATTACTACTTAGGAATTGCATGTTCAGTCTGTCATTATTTGTTTGTACATATTCATATTCATGTAATCATATTTTTTTGTTGGAATGTGTTTCTTTACTGGAAATATAATAATATACAAATATATACTGTTGTATAGGTGACGATGACATGCAAACCGAAATTGCTGAACATACTTTTCAAATACCCTGTGTGCATGTTTCACCAACGTCTCAAAGAAGGGACTCGACTCCCATTTTATATTTTCATGAACCCAAAACAATTTTCTTGGTATATTGGAAGAGACTCAAAAAAAACTCTTTCGACAGACCCTGTAACATGAAGAGTAGCAATTAAACATTCTTTAACAGTAAATATTGAATATTATGGCTAACAGAATGGCTCCTCCGGAGCTGAGTGCTTGCGTATGTAATTGCTTGTGTACATGTAAGATGCGATTGTTGGACATAAATAAGTCATTATAAATGGAGCGTCATCTTCAGAACTGTCAAAGTCAGCGTTCATCTTTCATCCCGAGTTCTTGACTTCAAAATACTTGTAACGCTAACGCTATTTTTTAATTTCCAGAGAGTGAGACAGAGAAAGAACTTATTTAAATATAATCTATATAATCCAAAATACGATCTTTGTCTCTGTTTACATTTTTGTTAACACATTTGCAGCACTGAGATATAATTCGGTGAGAAACCTTTCGACAATCGATAATTGCATTTGTTTACTTCAGTTCCAATTGAACGAGAATGAATTGTTTAAGGAAGTCTGCAAAAGTATCCAAAATAATTATTTTTGTCTTGTTCCTTCAAATTGTGAGTGCAGCAGCTGTGCACATTGGCATTGTCAAACGGGCTTTTGAAAGAGTCAGCGGTAAGTGCTCTATTGTGTACTATATTTTTTGTGAGCAATGAATATTAATACTTGTAATACTTGTAAGTAGAGTGGTGCACTCCGAGAGGGGATGACCCGCAACAAAGGGAAGTGTCCATCTTCTGGCGTCCTGGCGTCTGTCTCCTCCTCCTGAAAAAGAAAAATAGTCAACTGAGGCGTGAGTGTCAATGCGTGTCCAAATGCCGACCCGTCCTCTCCAACCCCTCCACGGCCAATTGCGAAAGTTGTCGCACAGACTGTTCCAGAATTATGCAACTCAATGTCGACTCCAAGACCAACGCCCTCAAATGCAACTGTGTGGCTGGATCTGACGTGGTTGCAGATTTCAATATGACAACGACAACGACATCACCTGCACCTCCGACTAACAGTTCACCAACTTCAACAGCAAGTCATTCCCCAACTAGATTAACTAAGATGATGACTAGTACTACTACTGAGCCTCCTGAAGTGACAATGGCCAAGGAGTGCGAGTGCACTTTGTACTGTCTGCCGAGAACTCGTCAAATGTCCGTGTCCCCCTGTGTCTTCACACTCGCCATTTCAAAAAAGTTGAAAAGTCCGAACAACGAGATCGACTGTGAATGTGGCATTGACAAGGGCGAGAAGGAGGATCAGGAAACAAATAATCCCATTTTCAAGTGCATTTGCTCAAAAAATTCCCCCAAAAATGAGCACCCCAACGAAATTGACTTCGGACGAACCGAACTGGATTGGTTCTAGTACTTTACAATTAATATTTTATTTTATATTCTTGTTATTTTATATTTTATATTTTATATTTTAATTATTTATTTTTATCCCCTCATTTAATATTTGTGCCCAATCAATAATCGTTACTCCATAATCCATAATAATAAATATAACACATTCTGCACATTAAGAAGCGATTTAAATCCAAAAGATGTCTAAGTATTTAATTACTATTTCTTTATGAAACTCTTTATGTACAATTCCTACGAATACTGTAAAATCAAATGACATAGCTTTCATCGTAGCAGCCTGTCCATTAGTGTCCATGTAACTCTGTAGACTGTAGACTCTGTACACAAATCTTTGTTGTCACAAAAAGATGCCGAAGGTGTTTGAGAATATTGAATTTAGGGAATGAATGCCACCTGACGCTGAGAGTGAGTTCAATTCTTTCAGATTCCTCAAAAGTGAGCCAACTACAACTTTATTTATTCTATCTCCTTATCTTCTTTCCCGGTAGTTAAATAATATATTTATTATGCTGGTTAATTTACTATTGACTATGCAAAGCAGAAATTAAGTCTCTTGCTCTTGCTACTGTAAATTAAATACAATACGTCATACGTGTCTACAATTTGGAACAGACAAACGAACAAAAAACTGTTTTGAATAAATTATATTAAATATAAATGTGACATTACTGTGTGCTACTGCTAAAACAATTGACAATGACGTAGTAGAAGGGCTTTGGATTATTTAGTAGAGGGATAAGTGTTAAAGATTGAGTACTTTAAACTTTAAATCCATAAGTTAAGTTATTTAGTGAAGTAGTACTAAAGTGCATTTTTGTGGAAGTTGTTGAATATTTTTTTAAGTGTGTCTCAGTTCAGTCAGTCTTGGATTAATTCCTTCCTCTAATTATTCTGCGTACTTACAAGTGACAAGACTATCAACTATAAATATATTTGTCACAGAGTCACAGACGCTCACCCTTTAAAAATCATCCCATCTTAATATTCCTAATAAAAAGATTATTTGAGAAAATACAATATTTGATTAATTAATATATATTGTATAGGGATTGCTTGTACAACATTTCTGGTAAGTTGTTCGACAATAGTTAATATTGAATATATACTTTAATAGGCATTTATTTTAAGTAGCTATCAGCTAACAGCTATTGGCTATAAATTAAGTATATATATTTATAGCTTTGACATAAAGAAATAGCCACGCCACGTCGCGTTGTTGGTAGCCTAGGTATAACTTTATTAGAGTCTCACCACTTAGACTTGTATTTAGTCAATTTAGTGGACGATATCTTTTACTATATCTGTCCGCTGTAGTAGGTGCGAATAATTATATATAGAAATAGTTGCTTTACGCTTTTTGATTTTGTTTAGTGTAAAGTGCATTGACTGTGAATTCCTTTTATTCGAAATGGCAATTAAAGTCAAGAGTGTAGAGAAGTGTATGTGTTTCATTGAGTACGTGTCAGTGTCACACGATCCTTTTAATACTTTTAAACATCTCACAAATCTCACTCACCGCAAGAAATACATTCTCTCAAGCACAAATACTAATAATAATAAATCCATAATTCTTTAGTACAAAACACAAAACACAAAACTAAATATTTCTTTCTCATTCACAGAAATCCCTTCTAACGAAGACTATTCATCAATTCATCATCCTCAAATCCCATTCTATCGAAATACATTTACCTTCCACTAAAACGTCAAACTGTAAGCAGTAAAATTCATTTAAAAGTCATAAAGTCACGGGTCTCTTTCCTCTCTAGTCACTTTAGCAAAATATACAACGGCTATGCAAATTAGGTAAGGACCTCGTAAATGGTAAATTTAAATAGTAAATATACATCATTTTCAATTTTGGAAGGTTCGAACTTCACAAGGAATCTATTTATGTCAGCCATGAGTTTATTTTGTTAAAGAGTTGTGTTTGAACTTTGAACTGGTTTCAGCTAATATTGGTGGAGAGTTAGGACTATAATGAGAGAGATTGATTCTTTTCCTTCTGCACTACTCAACTCGATGATCATTTGGTGATAGAAAATACAAATTGTTTGCTAAAGGCGGAAGATCCCCGATTGTGGAAGACCATGGACGAGTCACGATTGTTATTTCTTGTTATTCTTCTAACTCTCGCCAAAGTGAGCAATGCAATGATAGACGGCCTCTATTGTGGCAGAGAAAATTGTTATGACGGTAACATCTCCTCTACTTTAATCAACCACAACACATTTATTTTTTAAGAGTATTTAAATGGAATCTAAATCTATAAATCTAAATAAAATGTATTTCGGTTGTCAACAGTTCTTGGTGTGACACGTGATACACCGAAAAATGAAATCTCTAAAGCCTATCGATCTTTGGCTAAAATTCATCACCCTGACCGACACCAAGGTGATGAGGAGAAACACGAAGCAGCCGAGAGATTCAAAGCAATTGCCACAGCGTGAGTATTTGAGTATTATAACATTTCCAGTGAATTACTATTGTCCAGTATTGTACGTACTATAAAGTACTAACTATGGATGTGGAATGTATATGCAGGTATGAGGTTTTGAAAGATGAGGAGACGAGGAACGACTATGACTACATGTTGGACCATCCGGAGGAGTACTACAGAAATTACTATCAATATTACAGAAGGCGGATGACTCCGAAAGTTGACGTTCGTCTCGTCATTGCAGTCACTATCACCGTCATTTCCATTTTTCAATATTACACTGCTCAGTTCCGGTGAGTTCTATAATCTACAAATTATGTAACTACAAATATAGATTTAATTAAATTAATTTTGTTTAATTATGTTTATGAAGGTGGAGTAGTGGAATGCGATATTTAGCCACTCAGCCTAAATACCGAGCAATGGCTCTCCAGGTGGCAGAGGAGGAGGGGATGCTGAACGCCCTCAAGAAAATTAAGAAGAGGAATAAGGAGGAGATTAAACAGGAGGAGGAGAGGATAATAAAGCAAATCCTGGAGGATAAGATGGACATTCGCGGTGGCTACGCCAAGCCAAAGGTCACAGACGTCCTCTGGCTCCAAATAATCTTTGCCCCACTCGGCATCTATCGATATCTGCATTGGTACGCTCGCTGGATTTGGAGATTTACAATCAACAAGGAGGAGTACGGGACGGAGGAGAAGCTCTACCTCATCAGAAAATATATGGGGCTCAGCGAAACTCAATTTGAGGTTCAACTTTATTTTATATACTTAGTTGTATATACCCTTTTATACGAATACGTTGTCTGTCCGTCTGTCCGAGTGTCCGTAAACTTACTAATTATAACTTTTGAACGGACGAGACCGTTCAACTCAGTACACGTATTCTGGAGGACAAGAGGGCAACACCCTGTGAAAATGAGGTCAAGCGGATAAACCGTTGACCTTTGACGACAGTGACCTAAACCTAACCGCACATAGCATAATAATATATATCCTTGGTAAAATAGTAGAAACAGTAGTATAGTGCTATAATATGTAATGTAGTCGTAGTAAGGGACATCCTTGTCTGATAATACTACACTGGACACTACCAACCATTGACTAATTCAAAACCGGTATTGGAGGCCTCGAATTCACAATGCATTTAATGAATAAAATTGGCGCGAAATATGTTTTGTGACACCTGTTTGCTTTCGCTACTTTCGCTACTTCGCTTTTACACACAACTTTGAAATGTTTTATTCAATTTATTATATTCCTTTTCTTGTGGAACAGGTTATCAGTGAGACTGACCAAACTGAATTTTTGAACCAGGAGTTGTGGATTAAGGAGAATTATGTAGTAAGTGCATCTTCACAAAGCTTAATTGTGAAATGAATTAATTAAGTACATTCGAAATGTGTAATTAAATGTATTTCGTGTGTGCGCAGGAGTGGAAGGCGGCAGACGACGAAGAGAGAAAACGGCAGATGGCTGAGAGTGCGAGATTCAAGTCCTACCGTCGATACATGAAGAAACACGGACCTGGGCGAATGTACTTTGACGACAGCTAAGAAATTCTCATTTTATGACTTTTCTTTGTCTATTCTTCGAAATCTTGTGACTACGATGATGTTGATGAAGGAAGACACATTTTACTTCTATAATTACGATTTGTTATTCTTCAAGAACAATTGTGACAAAAGATTGTAAAGATGAGTGCAGACGGATTGTTGTTATATATTCTTAATAAAATTCGAAATATTTTTTACCAGACCATCTTTTTCTGTGACTTCACTTAGGTTACTTAACATATCCACAATTAACCAATCAGATCTAACTTTTTACTAGAATTAATTACAAGACTTACGCCTGGTTTATACTCCAAGAAAGTGAAGTATCAAGGATGGATAATTTCACTTTTGTCATTTATACTTTAACGACTGTAAAATGAAAAGTCAAATTTTTCACGAAATATTTCAATAACGTGAAAAGGGATGATCTTCACTTTATCGTAAAAATAACTGAATCTTGTAACTATTTATCCAAAAAGTGAAAATTTTTACTATAAATTCTTCATCACTTCACATTTATTGTTGGGAGTATAAACTAAGCGTTATACAAAAATATGATCATATTATTCGTAAATTGGTGTGATATTCAGACAGATGACAAATATACTTGTTTTAATGTCTACTAGTATTTGTTTGTCAGCATTTGGTTTAATAAAGTCATTGAAAAACTTTAGCTACAGTTAACCCCTAGGCTTTTTATAAAAGGCCAAAGGAACAAGCACGTCATTATGTAGCTAAATTTAATTGTCCTACTGAGGATTTCAAAGAGATGGTTGCGTATTAAAAAAAGTTGACGCTGCAACTTTTGTCAAATAACATGACTGTTGGATAATTTATTATTGCTTCCTTTTATAATTCCTGGAGATATCGATCAAAACTTAATGTTAAGTATTACATATTTTAGGTTTCATTAAGACATCCAATTAGGCTATTTGCACCAACAATACATCCAGAAGGTAAAAAATATTTGCAATTTTCTTTCGCAGATATCCGAGATAATACAGGTAAAAATACTAACAGAGTAAAGTTTTAGAAAAACAAATAGGTTTCAAAATGTTCATGTTGAACAAAAATTAAAATACCCAAATTATCGGATTGACGGGACTCTGAAAATTGAAAATAGTTGTGTCCGAGTATTTTGGGGAATGTTCTCATAGAACACTTGCAAGACTGCATTATTCTGAATTTAATTGAAATTCGTTAATTGTGTGTCAAAAAGTAATTCAATGCAAACACTGGTTTCCAAATACTAGACACCGAAAACGGAGATGTTTTATTGTAATTGTATTGTAATTCTGCTTTATTCAAGTGACAAGTTAGGAAGTTAGGACATCCATTTACACGAAACGAAATCAGTATTAAATGCACGCAAAAACACCGCTCTACCCCACGGTCACTACACTAACTAAAATAAATATAATCTAATAACAAATATTTTCAGTTAATATAGTTAAATCGGAATTATCTGCTGGTGACAAGTCTCAGTTGTTTGGCTTCTGCGTGATCCTTGTCCGGGTGCCTTGCTCCATACTTTGTTCTAATTGGAAAAGATTCAATCATTTTAATTAGTAAACAATTACAACATTCCATGTCCAATAATAATAATTTCGAAATATGTAATACTTTTCACAGGTTGCGTAGAGACACCTTTTGTGCCACTTCATCTAAAATTAATTCTACAAATATATTCTTCGATTAACGGATCAGCTCAATTGCATCGTTAATTTTTAATCGATTATGTTTAGTGAATAGTGTATAGTGTACCCTTTGCAAAATATCGATTTATAGTTTAATTATGCTTTGCTGATAACACTCGGTTGGTCCACTTTCTTAACAATACTCAATAAGATGAAATATCAATAAGATGAAAAAAGCATGCAGCCATGGATGAGCTTGGGTCCAAGACGGCTTGAGATTCTTGAGATTTAACCTTCCGTCCGATAATACATATTTAAAAATTTAAGGATGGATATCTTTAATGTAACATGAGAAACATGGTGTTATCTAAATGTAGTTCATTCTATTTATCTACTATACTGATAAAGTTATAGAATGGCTTCGTCTAAACGTATGTCATAGAATTATATATTTTTAATATTCTAATATAATAAGAATTGTCTGGAAGGTTTCTTCGAAAAATTCCGTAATCGATTTAAACTAAGGAAAACTTTAACCAAAGATATTGTAATTTCAGTGGTTAAAGATTCAGCTCGTATACTACATAATCATTTATTTTCTCAAAGTAATTGAGTTCATCTTTGTTCTTATATTATCAATATTATCTAGTTATTTATTAAGCAAATATTTAAATACTATAAAAATTGAATACTGTGTCTTCGTGACAATTTTTTCTTTGTGAAAAAACAGTGCATACAATAAAAAATGTATATTATCTCTCTCTAGAATTTATTTACAAGCCAATTTATTTATTTATTATAGCATAACTATAACGGTAACACAACTTTTCATTACAAGCTGGAAAATCATATTTAAGTATGAAATCTTCATACTGATAACAAGTAACGCCATTCTATAATTTCGCTGTCCTCTGCTTATAAAATTTTTATGTACAAATACATTTTCGGAGTTACCAAGATGAGTGGAAGAAACGGAGTTCTAGTAGTTACAGGTCACAGGTCACAGGTCACAGGTACTAATAGTATACAATTGTAGTCTTTTGTGACTTGTGACTTCTGGGACCAAGTTTTTCAACATAAAATATGGAATTATTCCAATCTTCTAAAAGTATGCGTTCATGTTGGGGTTCAAGTCGGGGGAATTGGAGGGAATTCGGGGTGATGTTGGAACTAACACTTTCTCCACCATTAATTAATTAAACCGAGACATTAATGGTTGTCTATGTTATGTGTGATAGTGGTAGTGGTAGAAAAATATCACAGAACTATACTCATACTTCCCAGATCTACATAATATGTACTATAGGTTTATGGATTGCAGTTTCTAGATGAATACAATAAATATGTTTCTACAGATAAATAATGATTCCTAAAATATATTACTAGCAAGGAAGCTTATCGTCCGTGTCCAGACACAGACAACACAATTAACATTTTGACATGCTCAATTCAGAAATCTTAAAACTGCACGCAATTAATTCGGGTCTTACATAGTTTAGAAATAAATCGGGAACTTCGGTGACCATGTCTCAATATTGAGGGCGTGTGTGTGACTCCTGAAATGATTTTCAACCATTGGAGATTGCGGAGGTTTACCATTAGCCAACCCCTATAATATATAACCTCAATTACTTTTGAAATTCGAAAATCATCGAGAAGGTACCTTACCTACTATAATATAATGAAGTCTCATATTTTGGGGTTAAATTGTCAATAATATTATAACAGTATCTATATAACAGGATAGATGGATATTTCCTCTTTAACTTGAAGGGTCGTGGTCAGCAGATCATGAAAGCCCAACGTTTCTTCTAGCATGTCGTGGAAGATATTTTATAAATCATAGCTGGACACTCATAAGTTAAGCAATGCAGCCCGACGATATAATATTATATTCTTTTTATACTGACCTTCTTAACTAAAGAACATAGTAAATCTACTACGAGTAAGATGAAAAATGAAAAAATGCAAATGTGGTGACTGGCTTGAACTGGAACTGGAACAAGAGTTTTGTGGGATTTCATTTTTATTTTATTTTATATTTTATGTGACTGCGATGAGAGTTATTTAGATTAGGAATTATGGATACTTTGGATACCGATGATAAGAAAGACTGACTGACTCTCCAGGAATGTTGTGTGAGTTCGAGATCGAGAATAATTAATTATTATATATATTACCCTTCAGTAGTTCACTACTAGTGAGTGAGTGAGAGTGACAATCATTTTCATGCAGAGAGCTAATAAGTTATAAATGTAATGGAAGAGGAAGATAAGAAAATGAGATTATATAGAGCAATTATAAAGACAATGGATCCCAGATAAAATAATTTATCTTCTTCTTCTTGGTGACAATGAGATAATGCAAACAATTGTAGTACAGAATTCAGTTACTTGCTTTAGTTGCTTTAGGATAACGTATAAAACTATGGTAAAAGGTTAAAATGAGTTAACTATTCGTAGTTAGTAAGTAAGTGGGAAAGTAAGGAAGAGATCATGGGAAAGTTTTCCTTATCTCCCCATCTCAAATTACGAGGTCACCCCGCAGGTCAATTAAATCCTTCTCTCCTGTAATAAACTCTAATCATATGTAATATCCTCCAATTGTGGGATACCATACTAATATAGTAATATAGTAATATAATCATCAGTATACGTAATATTTATATATATTATAATATAATTATAATAAATATAATAAATTACTATATAGTCAATGAGTAACAAATTAAAATATAGTAATTCCATGAACGACTATTAATTAAATATTTGTATTTATTCCCATATTAAAGACCGTCTACAGTCTGTACATATATTATGAGCAAAACTCTTGAGGAGTTAATTAATTAATAATTATGAAAACTCTTTTACGAAAGTATCAATTCTATCAATTCAAGAAATCAAAGATAAGTCGACGCAGAGAAAACCGAAAGATTTCAGAGATTTTTATTGTAGCAATAACAACTCCAGCCGCTTTTCGGAACTCTTCGCCTTCAAAACTTGTCATTGTCAAAATTTGAGTCTTTTTGAGTCTTTTTGAGTCTTTTTGAGTAGAATGTGGACATTTCGATCAGTTTGAGATACTTACTAATTTTAAAATGAGCCACCCTGTGTAGATACCCTTCATTTTTCATCCCCCTGCACTTATTATTTACATTTATTAATCCAATTGTCGTTGAACTGACGGAATATCAAATCACACATATTTTTATATAATATATTTATAATGTGCAGAGGTAGGAAACACCCAACTAAAAAGTAAATTTTCATTTATAAGGAGTTCCGCCAATCAGAGAGATTCAAGGAGACGTGTGATAATATATTTAATATAATAATTAACGAGTTTCTGGAAAACTCTATGCAACTCAATTACTAAAATTAAATCCAGCCAAGGGTGTACTGCATGGGTCAAGTGGGTGTAATTTACCAAACACCAAGCTATTTAAAGTTATGTGTATATGTAATATAGTTCTAATTGTATTTAAAGTCTACTGTGAATGCTATATTGGTATTGATGCAAATTAAAATCAAATTAAACATAATGGTATATAAATATATCAATTAGAAAATAAAGGATGACAAAAGAAAGAGATCTTACTTAATTAATATAGTTAAATAAATAATGAGACTCTGTCTCAAGTGCAAACGACATCCATCTCCTCTTTCAGGAGATTCATTCCATTATATTCCAATTATTATAGTTTTTAGTTATTTGATTCCCTTTCTCACACTCTTCTCGACAAATCTGTCTGTCAAAATCTCTTCTCGCACTCTCGCCTATTTATCATCACATTGCATTAAATGCATTACACTCATTGCATGGTAATAATAGGGAATGTACTATAATACTACATTATACCCTTGATGACATAAATTGTATAGGTCATAGTTTTGCAGAAACATAGTATGTGTCCTAGCCCAATTAAGTAGTATTTAGTAGAAATGTCATACCTTTTTTAATTCGCTAATTTACTTTAATAAGTTAATTCTATATTTTTAATTTCCCGATTTTTGCAGTTGTATTAATTTGGAATTTTTAATAGTAAGGGCCACCAGCCGAACGGTCTACGCCAATCGGCCGACTGGACATATCGCTCAATTGGACTAACAGGGTAACGTAACCCCCCCCCCCCCCCCACACGCCCCTTCGATCTGGAGATGTCACTAAAGTATTCTTGTTAAACTAATTGGGGCATGCTGAACTGCTGTAATACATTTTATGTACAAATGAAAACCTTTTGAGATATGGAAGTATAAAACTCTGAGGCTTGCATGCATTATTGTGCTATTCCTGGATAAATGACCAAGGGTGTTGCAATAAAGAATAAACCGACCAAGCGGATGTCCCGATGTATCGCCAGTGAAATTTTTAAAAATTTTCTTACTAAACTACTGCTTTTGTTGATGAAGATAGTTTAAATGGCATATTAAAGACATTTATTACTAATTTTCCCCATGTAAGGGGTAATATTTGGATTCCTTGTGCCAACACCTTTAAAACGTTACCACACTTGCCATATTATGTTTCTATTAAAAAATAAGTGGGCGTGGGCAGAACTCCATGGGGGTGTGGCTGATTTGGCTCAAAACACTGACAAGGTTGTTTTTGACCCCTTTCAAATTTTAGAAACAGAACTGAAATAAAAAGCTGATGCGTTCGAAAGTTAGCGTGTGGACTGGGGGACTGACTGACAGACAGTAATGACGAAATGATAATGTATCTGGCGATACATAATGAAGTAAAAAATTGAGGCTCATAACATAGCAAAAAGCTTTTCGTTTTAATCAGTGGTTTTTCTGTAATTTCAATCTCTTTTCAATCACCTGCACATTTATTTGCCTTCAATTTTACAAAAAACTGACAAAGTTATCATCATAAGTTATAAACCAATTTAATTGAATGCTATTTCTATAGTTGTGCCTCATGTTAGGCGTACCTATCTGTTACATAATGTAAATAGCATATTTATTTCAGATGGCTTTATAGTGTTTCATACAAGTATTTGCAAATATTGAATATCCCTCCAATAGAACACAGTTGAAAATTGCACACAGTTCTCTATCAAATTTGTTTGTTTTTTTTGGAAATTGCAGTAAAATGTTCAACTAAAAGTCTGTGCCTGGTGGAGGCCTGAGCTTATGACATAATATTATAATATGCATTCTCTGTTATTAGTTTATTAGTATTAGCTAATGATGATAAGGAGTGTCGGAGTGTGTTCTAGTAGTTGTGGGGTCCCACTCGTCCTTTAATGACTTTCTGGCTGTGTTGTGAGTGATTTTAATTATTATTATAATTCTAATAGAGAAAAGTGCACCTGTCAGACGACAACTACATATTTTGTTATTTATTTAGTCCATCATCATCACCCACTATTCACTATTAACATTAAATTATAACTTAACTGCATATAAAGTATATATATATTTATATAGTCATCCCACCCAATCATTTAACCATTCATTAAAATGTTACTCCGAGACAATGACGAACAGTCGCAGAATTCACGATTATAATATCCCTTGTTGATGTAGATCTTACACTCTGCTTTGAGAGGATATTCTAGAAATTAATTCATCAAACGTAGGATTGAAACGATGAAAAATGGAGACTATTTTGTTCGATGTTATCTGCGGTACTTACATAGTCTAGTACCTACATAATAATAAAATGTGTTAAGTGGGATGAAAATATTTACAGTAGAGTTATATATTTTATACAAAGATATTATTTAAGAGAGTGTTGAGATCTTTTGAATATCTGCAATCCGGAGCTTTCTTTATTGGTATTTTTTGGTATTTTGACAGTGTTAGCCATTTGATTGGAGACATAAATACGACATAAGTGACGGATGCCCTGAGTGGAATTATGATGTCAATTAATTATGGAATATTCTCTCATCTTTGTTCTTTTAATTAAACATTTCCTTTGTTTCCCTAATGGGCACGCATTACTATTGTGAATTGTGATTGCGAGTGAGTCCATTTAATTGAGCTGTTTGCTCTATTGCCTGTTTACTTTTGGCTAGTTAATAGCTAAGTTGTCTTTTCTCTAATGGCTCTCCTTTAGTTAGTAAAGTTGAGCATCAATTACATTTTTAATTGCACGCTCTTTCTATCTTCATTGTCTCCCTTTCCGGATCCGGACATTATATATTTATGAGTACATATACTCAGAAATATCAGCAATATAGGATAATCCTGGGAAAATGTTGACCTTTGATGACTTACTCACAATGACACTTATCATATGTATACATTTATTATTTCTTTTAGGTAAATAAATGGATAGAAGCGACAATCAGATAGAATCGCTGTAAAATCCTTTTCCTTCTTACTTGCCGTAGCATCCCACACACTTAAGACTTAAATATATAACTAACAAAAGTAGTTATTTAAATAAGTGAATAGTGACATATTATTATGTAGACCAGGAATTGCATGCACTATGTAAATGTGTAGGAGAGTAACAATTTACAAGTCTGAAAACTTATTAAAAGACGACAATGAAATAGAACGATGTCTCCTTATTGACGACATGACGACTGAATTGTCTGCAGGACGTGCACAATTTATTTTCGAATAAAATTATGAACCTCAATAAAAAATGAAATTAATTTCTGATTTTCTCCTACATAACTATCTCAGTGTTAATTTAATTTAGAGTTGTACACCCATTTCTTATTAGCCAATATTATTCTATACTGTTAATACTGTAGCATAATAGGATTGTGTTTTATGTGAAGGGGTAACTGTCCACCAATTAATTGTTATCATTCTGTCTGTTCTTGTTTTTCTATCTCCCGTCTCACCAACATTTTCCCATGGAACGGCTGCAATCCTCAACTTTAGCCCTTTGACTCCACATTCACGTCCATCAATCCATCTTCTACTTAAATTCCCCTTTTCACGTAGCTTACTTACACTCATTAACAATCCTAAAAGGCAAACCCATCACTAAGGTCTGCAGTAGCAATCATATTTAGTAATAGTTTATAATAATTTTATTACCAAGTTGTATGAATGAAATATTAATGTATCGATCTGTAAGGGAACATACATTTAATATTATTGTGTCCGTTTGACGTCCGACATCTGACGACTTCGGTGTTGGGGCTATGACTTTTGACCTTTTGAAGTGGTCAACTTTTAAATTATTTTCAGATTTCTACAGCACGGGCATTAAGCAAATATGAATGAGACCACTCAGTTGACTCCGTAAATGAACTGCGACTGTGACCCCATTTTAGATGCTCCAGAATTGGAAAATTCATTTTTCTTGTCTTTTGCCATATAATTATTTTTTGAACATTTTGAGAATTGACCGGATTTGCACCGATCTCGGCCTAATTTAATAAAGGTGTAGAATAATTTTCTTTCCTCAGTCCATTTTAAATAGGGTTTACAACCAAATGCATGGTGTGCATACAACATTAATAGCTGGTAGCCCACCAGATCAGAATCATAATACAGTATAGACCACATCCATGTTATGCTAATGGAATTTCTCTCAATAGTAATTGTCTAGTCTTTATTCTGTATCGGCCACGATACAGTATGGGTTCGTCTTGGCTGTCTGTCTGTGTGTCCCTTCGCGCTCTAACTTTTGAACGCCTCAACTTTTTTCAATTCTGTTTTCAGAATTCGAAAGAGGAGGTCAAAATTAATCTTGTCAGTGTTTTTGGACCAAATTGGCCACACCCCCATGGAGTTCTGGCCACACCCACTTAATTTTTAAATAGAAACATATGGCAAATGGGGTATCGTTTTAAAGGTATTGACACTAGGATTTCAAATATGAATCTCAATTTACCCCAAACATGGGATAATGTGAGATTTTGCGGGAATTCAGTGCAAAATGTCTCTAATATCCTATTTAAACTACTTTCATCAACAAAACCCGTCCACTGCACCTTCCATTGCATTTCCACTGCGCATTCTACTGCGCATGCTCATTGCAGATACAGTTGGACACCCATTGCCATGGTTTATTCAATAATGCACAGGGCAATGGTGATTTCCCACAATGTAAAATAAAAATTAATCTACCTGTCACAATATCAATTCATAAAGCACAATTACATATTAATACAAAATTAAATAATATCACACTTGTGCAAGTAAAATGGATGAGGTAAAGTGTGCAGTATCGAATTAATATAGTAGTATACCCTGCACAGTAGCACTGCATAATGGCGATAATGGATAATACTTAAGAAAGTTTTAGGATAAAATAGAGTAGACATTGACATGAATACTCCGTTTCTTATTTGCGTCACAATAGTGTAAACATTATCTCTATCGATGGAAGGATGGGAGATGAGATGAACGATAGGAGAATTTGCACTTTTGCACACACACTTTATTTGAGACATTGGAAAATATTCATGAAGGCCCATCGTCCACTACGTCAATGCTTTTCAGTTCTGCTAATAGATTTCAATACAAAGTGATTTGTTTTTTTAGTGATTTTCTCTTGAATTCTCTTGAAATCAGAAAAATTCCTTTGTAATTTGTAATAAACCGAGACAATCGGGTGTCCCAATGTATCGCCAGTGAGATTTTCTGGCGATTACCAATTTTACATATTAGGTAAGCCCGTAACCCATTTGAACTGAAAACCCAGACTCTCCTCTGGCACACACGTCACGCAACAGTCAAAATTAGCAAGTAGTGACTAATAAACTAATAACATAGATAGGTATCGTGAGTGCTCACGACTTTCATATAATGTATCTGGCGATACATAATAACAACATTATGCTCCGTCTGTCTGTTATTTTCTATTTTTATGATACCTCGCTAGGTCTAATCATAATATTAACAGTAGACTTAACTTTTAACACCTATATTCTAAAGGTTAAAGTCGTTAAAGTTAACTTTCAACATTAATCAATTCAAATTCTAACTAAATACTGAATATATACGTACAACATTCAACATTCTGCTTCTTTCACACTAAACTCTTTCACCTCATTCAATCTCACTCATTGATTACAAATTACAAACATTGTATTGGCAGAATATTTCGTCAAGCCACAATTACAACTAACGAAGAAAATCATGTTGCACTTCCGTTAGTTTATCTTATTACTAAAATTAATTGAATTACATTCTATGTGGTTCTGAAGGGAAGTGCCATTAAAAAAGAAGTATATCTGAAAATGGAAATATTAGTATGTATCGATATATATTTATATATACAGCGGTAAATCTTACATTTTACATTATAACCTATTCATTATCCATTATAATAAAATTGTAGTAAGTGGTAAGGATGGGCATAAGGTAGTAAATAATGTGCATGTACCGTACCTATGTATGAAATACTAACTTAAGGATCCGTTTGATGTATTGGGTGAATACAGGAAGGAAGAACTGCATGACCACAGCTGTAATGTTATTATATGATCTGCTGAATTCTTACATTATATTCGCAATCATTTTATTCGCAGATGACGTGGCTAATACAAATGTATGTAATAGTATAAAATGCATACGATAATTATGTGTAATCCCATTCCATCGGGGGACTTGATGAATGGCATAAGAACAATTTTTTCTACGGAGCTGGGTAAAGCCTCATTTTGTATTTTGTAGAAATCCACATGCTAACTTAAACTTATTAGTCCCAATCCCAATAAATATCACTATAATAATAATGAATAATGGCGAGCTATCTCGTTGTAACGCGTTAGTAAAGTATTTAAGGTTTATCTTGATGAGCATCTGAATTTCAATCAACATTTTCAATACCTGGTTAAAGAATAGAAAATGATTTATTCATGTGTCCAAAATAACAAATCAATACAGGTTGCGTACTGGTCTCAAATCTCAAAATGTTAGATATCCTTTCAGTGGACAGGCCGAGTCGTATCCAAACATCAAAAATAAATAGTCAAAATTACGGTAATAATGAAAAAGTTTTGAGTGGACACATTCTTACTGAAATAATAGCTTAATTTATGAACAAATATAAGTTTTGAGTGAGCATAATTTCACTGATATAATAGCTTAATTAATGAACAAACATAGGAGTTGAGAAATTTGTTGTCCTTAACTTAAATTAATTAATACTTACTAGTTTATAATATTCATTAACACAATACCCTGCCAATAAAATAACAATGATGAAGAAGAAAAATAATAATTTTTTCCCGATACATGCCTTTGCTTAAGCATGTTTACCTTAAAAATGAGCACTTATAATATGAGAAACAAGGGAGGTTGTTTTCTACCTTATAAATATTTAAAATATGAGTTTAAGATTGTAGCCTTATCCCCAATGCTCAAAATATGCGCAGACAGCATAGTTTTGAATTTAGCTACACTCACAATCAGATTCAAATTTCTCAGAGAAGATGGAAGAGTATTCCAAACAACTCTTGAGTAGAAAATTACTGAATTTGCGAGATATTCCGTCCTATAAATAATTGGGGGGTGATTTCTTTCTGATTCCTTTCTCTCTGGGTACATAGAAACAAGTCACTCACAAGGAGTGTGATTATGGGAAATAAAATTTGTTTGTATAGAGAGGACATGGCAATATACTTTAATATCTCTGTAACGGGGATAAAATTCGCTTTCTGAATTAGAGACCAATAGTCAACATCACTGCAGTCAATTTTGCATTGCTTTAGAAGATCTTTTCTCTTTACGGGATCATTAGATTGGGACCAGATAGATTTCCATCTGTATTTCATGAGGTTAGGATGGGCATGGCATGCAGAGCCAGAAGTGTATTTATTTTATTTTGGAGAAGACCTAACGATTTGACATAATGTAGGTCCCCGCATAGCAATGCCATAGTTTGATTTTGAAAAACAAAGAGCACTGATTAACATAGCTAGCACTTTAAAAGGCACATCTACTTATTTTGTAGAGGGCAGCTATAGCAGCATTAAATTTGCTAAAAGGATCCTTTGGATGCATGAATCTGCTTCGGTGTATTCTGTAGTGGAACAAACCATTGAATTCAGCATGCTCGAATTAGTTTGTGTGCCACATTTCACAAAATCTCAATAAATGTGGTTCGGGGGTAACTCCTAGGGGGTAGGTCCGATTGACTCCATTTTTTAATGGTGTCACCTGAGGAACCTTAATAGGATACCCCTGAAAATTTGAGGTTGACATCGCAAACCGTTTTTGAGTTACACTGCAACCGGACAAACAGAAGGACGGACAGACAGATGGAAGAAAACCATAAAAGAGACAAGTTCCTTATAATTGTTCATTCAATAGTAAATATTGGAGACGAATACCCAGAAAGACTGGTAATTTGTGGAATCAAGAGGCCTTTATATCGTAGTAGCGAATTAAGTAATGAGTAACAGTAAAATGTAATAATATTATTACATGCCATAGAAATGTAGTAATGCGTGTGCAGTGTGCTAATGTAGTCATTAGTTTAATTGTGGCTAATTTAAGCATAGCCATAGTTCAAAGCAATTCTAAGTCATTTGTGCGGGAAGAGTGGTCTTCTGAGGTCTGCAGAGTCTGGACTGAAATATTCTGACAATAAAGCTGATTGACTGATTGATTGCTGTTACATTTTATTACTATTTTTATTACTTACTCCTATTAGTCATCCCTCAATCTCACTTGAGTCTACACTCTCTACACTACACAACAGACATACTCTCTCAGGATCAAACTACATAGGGACTACGCTATAATTTATAATACACAGAAAGTACAAGTATTTATAGAACTATGCACATAGATCGTGTCACATGGACAATGGACATGTAACACAATCACAGACAGACAGACAGACATACAGAATGTACTGTAAGAGTAAGTATACTCACCCTGGGTAATATTACATAAATTCCTGGCCAAGTACTTACCTAACAGGATATTATGTCCTTTACACTAAGTTTGTACTTGCGTGTAGTAGTGGTAGTGTATATATTATGAGTCTATCTATGTCTATATACTTAAGAGCTATACAAAGAAATATCTCCTGTCTATTAAAAATTAAAAAAATAAGTATATAGTACAAGTATGCTTATCTGCTTGTAAGTATGATCTTATAATAATAATATATGATCAAGTATAAAGTACCTTATTACTACTTCCTTCTTGGTGGGTATTTGGGTATGTGCAATTTATTGTAGTACAGTACAGTACAGTACAGTACACCTGTCCTGTACTATATTTATTAATATTATAGGATATAATATGTAAATAGAAATCCTTAATTGGAATAAAATGTGGATGGATGGAAAGAATAGATCAAGAATCTAGATGGATGGATTGAGGTACCTAATATGCATACTACTGATACGCGTATAAGTATACGTACGGTATGTATTAGTATATGTATGGTAGTAAAGGATGTATAGTAAAAAATAAAGTTAAAGTTAAAGTACGTAAGTAAGTGTAATAAAATATGAGAATACATCTATGTGTTATATTTGTATAAGGTGGATTTAAAGCCTGACTCTCCAAGTGAGTTCAGTTCAGTCGAAGAACAAGAGCCAGTCAGTCTCATCCTCCTCTTTTCTCTTATTATTTTAGTATTTTAGTATTTTAGTATTTTAGTATTTTAGTATTTTAATTACTTTTACTCTTACACTACATCCTCACTATTCCACTAATAAATATAATAAAACACTAATAAATAACAATTAACTGTCATTAATTGTAACTAAATTGGGATTTATCTGGAGAGCTGAGTTGACAGGCACATTCGGTGGTTAGTTAGTAGTACACTAGTACACACGATAACTCAACTCAGATACAAGTTCATTATTAATTACTACTTTATAGGGAGAGACATACTTACATAATATTCACAAATAAATACGTCTTCCAAAAGACTTTAAAAGACAAATAATTTAGACTTCTCACATTCCCCCCTCATACTCTTTCTCAAAAAATGTACTAACAACTAATTAGAATAAATATAAGTGGATGGAGTCACGAAGGAAGATTCAGCCTTGGCTTGGCTACAAGTGACAACCGTCTGTCCTGTTCTCCCACCTGTAAAGACTAAATCTTTATCTTTACCTGCATCACTTGTTGAATGATTGAGACTGAGACAGATTGACGAGATTGACGAGATTGACGAGATTGACGAGATTGAGAGCAACTCAGAGCAGAAGAAGAAGAAATTACAAAGACAACTTACAAGAAAGTCATCTTTAGAATTTAAGTGCAAGGAAAGAGTGTTTTTAAATACTAATTGGTTTAGGTGTGGGCAGTTCTGCTGGATTGCTATCCTGTATTATATTATTTACATTTTGTCTTTACTTACTAGTCCTATTCAATGAAACTTGTAAACAAGAAAAGTCCAAAGTGAATATAAATATTATGTAGATTTAATTAGAAGATAAATCATTGTAGGAATAGACCATAAAGTAGATTACTATTATAAAGTCAAAAGTAATTCGTATTATTATATTGTATATTATTAACTATTGCTATTAGTGTTCTGCATTGTGTCTGTCTACGTGTCTACCGGAAGAACTGAAATCAATCTCAAGTGCATACATTTACTCTTATTACTTTTAACCTTATTTAATGTCAAAGACGATGACATCCAATGCAAAGTGAGTGAAGTGAGTTAACATTCGGGAGTTTAATAGTTTTGTGAGTCACTTTGTTCTGTCAATAATTGATATCATACACAATTTATTATATAGAATCTGTTATTAACGGATTCCACTATTTTATTACAAGTATCTCACTTTCACATTGACTTTTCATCTACTAATATTGCACTTCAGTTCCTTACATATTTAGTTATTTATTTATTTAAAAACAAAAACACGTTTCCTCCCACTCTCCAATCAGTACAATTAGTAGCACACACAAAGTTGCAGAATTACAGCATCAACAAGACTTCAATTAAGATAATAATAAATAAAAAGTGTAATAATTTCCATCTGTCATTGAACAAGAGGTGACAAAATGTTTTCCCTGAGTAGCAACTGTTTTGTGATATTCCTCGGCATCCTCCTCATCTCCCTCCGTGTAATCTCACATGAGGAGGAGAGAATTGTCAGAACTTCTAAAGAGACACCCTCTAAAGATCTTGACTATACACCTCATACGACAAGTGACTCTTTACATCCCCCCTCTACTAGAGAAGGGGTAAGGGAGGAGACAGGAGGAGGAGACGGAGGAGATCACGCCATGCGACACGGACGACACCGTTTCAGGAATCCCAATGAATACCCCTCTTCAGATTCATCCTCTACCCCTCCTCCTCCAAAGATTCCAGTTGAGAATAGTAATTTTGGAATAGCGAGGGAGGAGGAGGAGGCGTCTCCTGCTGATCACCACGCCCACCACCACCATTCTAATTCCCACACTAATCGCCATCACAGTCGCCGACGTGGGAGTCCCCTCCCACTCGTGAAAAGTGAGTTGAGTCGAGGGGAGGAGCTGGAGTTCCTCGAGTCCAGTAATAGCATTGTGCGAGGAGGGGATTGGGAGGAGGAGGAGGAAAGGGAGAACAACCCGTTGTTGAGCGAGTGCCCCGCTTGCATCCAGAACCGGGAGTTGGAGGCGACTCTCCCGGACAAGACTTTGAGAGAGATGAGACTGGAACTGATTCAAGAGCAGATTCTGAGGAAGTTGAGACTGAAGGAGCCGCCGAAGACGACGGACATCCCGCGGGAGCCCCTCCCCCAGCTCCTGGCCCAGGGGAACATCCTCCCTCGACGACGACACCCCCATTCAAAGAGTCACGACAGGGACGTAGAGGACTTTTACGGAAAAACCGAACAAGTCTTTGTTTTCCCCGAAGACGGTCAGTACTTAATTTTTATTTTTTATAATCTCATAATCTCTAATTCTAATGTAATTCATTTTGGATTGTAGGTTATGTAGGTTAGGTTAGTGCACAATAAGGTTATGTTACAGTGGATTATATAATATAGTGTTGTAGTTCAATAAATCACGAATTATTTGAACTATTTAAGTAGGAGTCAATGGAAAGCAAAGGACAATATTAACTATTGTACTTTTATTTCCATTTTATGCTGCAAAACCGGGAGCTACAGCTAACTAATGGTACTTTATGCTACACACGACACGGGACAGAGAAATATATATTGTTATATAGTAATGAGGAGCAGAGAAGAGAGACAGGAGTTTTTGTTGTTCATGTAATAATGTTTGAAGTGACGTTAAGTAATAACGCAAGAAATAAAAAATATTTATACAGAAACAAAGGGGTAGAGTACAACAGGTAGGGTAGGGTGGAATAAATAATACAACAAAGTACTATAAGTATAATAATATATATAGTTAATGATACAATTCGATGAGAAATATTCCCAAGTTCCCATGCATGAGGCCAGCAGCCAGACAGACAACTAAATATTTTATTAACATACTCCCAACTCCCATACGCCGAGTTATTCCTTTTCCTCACTAAATTATCCACCCTCGCACTCTACACATTATATACAAATACAATACAAATACAAATACAATACAAGGCACTACTCTAGTCAACTTTAATTTTAGACGAAAAAGCAACAGCTCGGCTTAATGAGACTTAATGTATTACTGGAACAACTGGAGCGAGGCATTTAGTATTTCAGAGTATTCAGATGATGAGAATAATATTATGATACAGATATTACATTTTTATTACGATACACACTTTAGACACTTTTACTTAAATATCCTCACATCTTATACATGGTCATATTTTATAGTAGGATTTTATAGTTTTACAGTTGCCAATAATTGTTATATAATATTACTCTTTCAGCTATTTTTATTTTTCTGTATTGACGTACTAATCACTTTATTGGCTAACGGGTGCCAATGAGCCAGTTTTCTTTAAATTTTATTTCAAAGTCACACACTTCTAAACCTTCTAATTGTCTTAAGGGACAGATTGACTGCTCTCAGTCAATAATAAGTGGCGAGTGACGACGATTGATTTAAGATAATTTATATTTTAGATTAAGATTTAATTTAAGATAATTATCTTTGAATTCACAGTTCCGTTCTTCATGTATTATTATCTCTATGGCATATGGTTCAGTCTCAGTCCACTAAATATTCCTAAATGTTAATATATTAGATTAGTATACTACACATAAGTGGATAAATATATGTCGTAGTCCAATTGACCAATTGGCGGATTAGGTTAGGTTAGTAGACCGATCCCAGCTTTTTCAATCAGTTAATTCTCTTAAGTTGTCTCTTAATATTTTGGTCGTCCCAATTTATTTGGCAGTTGTATTAATCTAATTATATTCTAATCTCTAATTAATCTCTATTAGAAAAGTCAGATAATTGCGATAAGTTGCTATTGGTATTTTACTATTATTGCTTGTTTCCTGAAATTGTTAATTTGATCTATTTAAATTGGTGAATTGGACATTGGACTACGACACATACTTAAAGTATATAACATTTGAGTATAATATGCTTATAGCAATAATAGTAACGTAACATCTCTGTAGTTATAAAGTTATAAGTTGTGCGTTACAAAAGTTATACAATAGAATTCTAAAAGTAAAACATCCAAGTGAACTTTGCCTCGTCTTTTCCCAATGGTAATGCCTGCACTGCATATCTGCACTATTCTGCACATACGTCAATGAATTCACATTTTAATGTTTTTTATTAGTCATCATCCTCACAAACTCATTGTCTATTCCATTGCATATATTCCACTGTAATACCCACCCACACACACAAAGACAACCAACTAGTTATATAGCTGATAGCTAGCCATTTGTTTTCTATAATGTACAAGTAAGCTAGACAATAGACAAGAAATATTTTATCCAAATCAGATGATGAGTCTTCCTGGAGAATCTTCCTCCTCCTCTCCTCCACCGCCTCAAATGCAGATTAAAGCCCAACTTAAACTCAAAGCTGAACAAAAGGAGAAATAGTATTATACTGGAATTCAACACACCACAAAACAAATACAAATACAAATACAAATACAAATGCACAAGCAATGCAAATAAATTCAAAGGACAAAAGGTGTATCCAAGCCACTGTAAATGATATCCAACAATTTCTCTCTGCCCTACGACCCACAAGTGGCAATTCTGGCAATGTCCAAATATTCGCCCATACCTTCTAAAAGTTGTTAATGTTATAATTCTAAAAATATTTATTTTGAAATTTTGATGCAAATACTGCAGTGCAGTCAGTGCAGTGTGACGAGTGTGACGAGTGTGAAGGGATGTACTAGAGTCTATCTAGAGTAAACGGTGAACGATATTTTAAAAAAGAGGAATATTAGTACGTTGCTCTGTATGGGGAAATTGAGTTTCTTGATGTCATCAACAAGTTTTCCCCATTGTTACAATTAGATAAAGGACGAACAAACAAGTGTCAACACTCACATTTCATTAACGTCCCAAAAAAATTTTCTTTTCTGTCTCTTGCTCTCCCCTATTTTGTGAATTTATTCAC